>BGPR01003240.1:60789-105135 GCA_013235015.1 Araneus ventricosus
AATCAATGTAAGGTATTGTGGTTGCTTATAATAAAGAAAAAATTTAATATTTTGTATGGGTAGGAGATGAGACTGATTGACATACTTTTAATTTTGGGGTACTTGCTTAAAGCAGCACCGAAGCTTATTTACGACCTTCGGATTTTCAAGCTCATAAGTTCAGTGTTCTAGCAAAGCTACTGTGTTCTGGATCCGTACTTAATGAATTTATGGATATTTTTTTGCTAAAAAAATCTGCCTGTTCCTATTAGTTTTATTCCATGAATAAACAAGTATATTTTCAAGAACCCTCTAGTTTAAGAACAAAAACGACACTTAATATGCAAGCATAAAAGTGAACAACCGACGGCATGCATTTTTATAGGGTTGCAAACGTTTTTGCAAGATTTTGCACCATCATGCCAACATATCTCGTTGCTTGACGATTCAATCTGTCGCTATCAAGTACCAATTTTGGTGGTGGATAAAAAGAGAGAATACTGCCCAGTGAAGCATGCGAAGTAATGGAATGACTGGACATCAAGATGATTAACACGTTGAGGACTGAACTCACAATAACTCCCATTGTGTGCAGCACCCTTCTCCCACTACAGGGTACGGGTCCATAAAGTGACACCACTATTGACCCTTCCAGTGCAAAGGCATTAAAATTTTGAAATATGCAAAAACATGCAGTAGTTTAGTTTATTTGTCTAGACATAGAATTTACAAAAGCAACGAAAGTATTCTTAACTGTCTTCATTCCAAGTGGGCATCAGCCCTCCTTTCAGGGACTATGGCAATCTTAAATAAAACTTCAAGAATATTGGAGGAAATGGTAAGTTAATTTTCAAAGTTGATATGTCAAGAACTATCAAAAAAATTCTAACTCTTATTCAAGAAATTGGCATTTTAAATCCATAAATTTTCCAAAATGAATTGTCTATGATCTAAATTCTAAAAAGAAGAACCATCAGCGCTTTTTTCTGCAAATTCTCGAGTTTCAAATAGAAAAGATTTTTTTAGAAATTTATGCGTTATTCCTTTTAAGACCATCTGGCTTGGATATTATATAGCTAGTTACTTAGAAAGGATTGGATATTTCTTCCACTTTTTATAATTTCCGCTTTTTTGTTATTTTGCAGAATTCCACTTTTGCCTTTTTTTTTTCTGAAAATTGCAGGTAATAGCAGTATAAATTTGCTTTTATTTCAAAAATTCATTTCACACAAGAAAAGAAACAGCTTCATCTTCCATTTTCAAAAAGAAAATTCCAGGGAAATGTGTCTGCGTATTGTCGTGAACTCCATCATCGCTGAAACTAGCTGATTCATCTTCTACTGACAATCAACTATTAGACAAGCTCTACAAGGATGAACATGTTGAAAAAAAAAAATTAGTTGAAACTTAGGTCAGTCTTGTAGCAGATGTCACCAGAGATGAAGAAATAAAAAAATGGGCCAAATGAATAAATAAACTACATAAAAAAAGAAACTCCGCTTCAAAAGAGGGCAGCTAAAAAAAGCTGTGTAGTCAAATGCAACAAAGCAGAGAATAGACATAAATAAAAATAAACATGATTTACCTAAACATCTCTAGAGATGGTGTAGCAATACGTAACTGAACGAAGTAATGAATCATATTCCGACGTTTCTGATCCTGAAGATGATGGAAAATAGTCATCTAAATCACTCTCATCACTGTCAGACATTTTGATAAAAAGATCTTCTATTTCGCACAATAAACGAAAACGGAAGCAAAAGAAGAATAAAAAAAGCACGACCTACTCAAACAGAAACAGAAGCAAAAACTGCACAGCTATGACTTTCACCATTTCAGAAACATCCCCTTTACCAATACCCTACCCCTCTTCTGAAATAAAAAAATCCGTTTCAAACATTGTGAAGGTCATTTTATGGCATTCCAAGGCAGTGGGAGCAGTGTTCTTTATAGCAGCGCAATTCAAAGGATCATTCTTCGGAAAGGCGTATATACGCCGGCGGCAGTTAAGGGGTTAAACTTGTTTGTTAACTTTCAATGTGAATGATTTAATAATAATTTAATATTCTTTTTCTTATTTATACATACTGAATTATAAATAATTAAGTTATTAATTATTATAGTGTAATATTTTCATCATATTGCGTGTTCTGATGTTTTACTTCTTAAAACATCTTTCGCGTATAAATTATGGTACAAATGTTTTGCTCGCGTATGATTTCAGTCTTTTTGCAAATCTCATTCCTGATGGAGAGACTGCTCCAAGCCAAATGGCATGGCAGCACTTCACATCATTCTAGTTTTCAGCCTATCCATTTAAGTGGGTCATTCATGGAGGCTCCATGCAAATAACACAAGCGGTCACTTCGATGCTCAAGGTCTACTGTGCTACTCCTCCTCCCGCTTTCGAGAGAGATTCTCATTCGCCCTTCCCCACGTGTCTACATTTTGTGGTTTTTGGTTTCATGAGAGAGCCTCGCTTCCCCAATGGCTGTATTTCAGTTTTATGATCCAATGCACGAAAGGTGAAATCTGTGAAGATGAAAATCCAAACTTTTCTCCGGACTATGCCGATTCTTGTCAGATTTTTGCATTGACGGGTTTTGGAGTGATGCGCTCTAAATTGCGTTGAACAGTTTCTTTGTGAATGTCCAGCTTTATAGTACGAGAGAAGCCAGATCCCACAAACTTATCAAGCTGCTTCTCATCCCAATATTTGAGGTGTCTCCTGTTTAGATATAAATAGTAGGTAGGGTGGAAGTTGATGAAAAATAGTTCACCTTCATTTATTTAGTTTGTATAAAAAGAATTGCATTTAGTTTGAATCATTACAATTCAGTAGTTTTGTGTAACTGAATTTAACTATTGATATGAGGCTCTTACACTATCTTATGCAAATTGATGAAAATCAGATGTATGCATAAAGGTACGGAGAATATTTTTGTGAAATTTTGAGTAAATAAGAATAATTTATCTTTCTGGTACAAAAATGTCTAAATGTATTTTTGAACTTTATTTTAGACTCGTCAGTTCAGCAGTACTTCTGTAAAATCTGCAGCTATGATTAAAGTAAGTTTATATGGTTTAATGTTCTTTAATTAATTTTTCAGTGTTCCATCAGATACCATAATATGCCATGAAAAAGAATTTATAATCATATTCTGGCAAAAAAAAAAAAAAAAAAAGAATCTTTTTACCAAAATGGTTTTAAAAGAAAAATTATCCTTATCATTTATGAAATTCTATTTTTGTTTTCATTGCGTGTTTGAAATTTGACCTTCTGCAAATATAGGGTTTTATATGCAATAGGAAGTTTTTTTAACATTCATGATGAAATTTTTTTACCTAAATTTTTTTAAATCTTTTTGTCTGGGCATATTGTTCATTGTTATAGCATTTCTGATGAGTTTTATGTTCTTTTATTAATGTTGCAATATTTTGCTGTAAATATTCAGGTTTTCTCACATTTTAATTTATAATAATATTTAGCTGTCTATCATCTTTAAAATTGTAAATTTTGATACCTAAAGTAAAAGGAAAAGAGAGCATATTAAATAGAAACAAAAGTAGTTTGTTGTTTTCAGACAGCATTTAAAAAGGTTCTGACATGTTGAAGCTCTTTCTAGTGCAGCCAGTTTTAATTAAGTTAAATTGTTTAGTTACAAATAAATTAATCTAGATTGTAACTACTTATGGATGTATCCCAGGCAAGGTCATCAAATTTGTGAGACGCTATGTGATTTTAACGAGTTTCACATGATCAGGTTCAGTTTGAACACCAGGTTCAGCAGTCTACATATAAACCAGCTAGCTCCATTGGTTCTCATCGTCTGGTGTGCATCACTGAAAACACCCCTTCTTCAGTGAGGGCCACTTCACACCTGTGATGGCAATTAACAATATATCGCATCTTGGGTACAACAGACATATAACAGGAATGTTAATCATCTTCTCCTGTTCTGTAGAATGCACACATGTTCCCCATGTGTCTTGCAGGGTTGTTAAGCAGTGATGCTCTACATATGTCTTAAAGTATTATAAGGCACCTTATGCATAATATTTTAAGAAATGTCTAAGTCTATATGTCATAAGATGATTTTATTTGTTTTGCAAGTTATGTTCATAATTTATCTGTCTGTGTTTCTAAGAATACAGAATTGTCATAGGAACTATATTCTGTATATTTAGAAATATTATTCTCTGTTAAAGTAATTTATAAATCATATATGTGTTATTTATTTTTGCTTTTCTCTAATAAATAAAAGTCACTGAAATATATTTTTTAGTCTTGCAACTGATCTGAATTCATATATTAACTTAAATATTGGTAATTTATGTGCATTGACACATTATGGATAATTTTTTTCAAATTTTTTATGTAAACGAAAGATGATGAAATTTGACCAGTTTTAAGTCAGCAAGGTTTTTTTCTTAGAGATAAAATGTAAAACCAGCAATATGAGATACATTATGTAACAAAGATTTATTTATATAATAATAATAATTTGGTTTAATAATTATGAGGTTCTGATTGTTTAATTTTAAAAAATAGCCTCTTATTATCATTTTACGTTAGCCCTGACTATGATGGCTAAGCATAGCAACATATGTTGTTGCTCTTGTGCTTATAAGCCCATCAACTACTATCCAGGGAATTTTTATCTTAGAAAAATATTGTTTCCTCTCTGAAAGAATAAGTCATTTTACATATTTCAATCAGTATGTATTTTCCATTTTTAAGATTTAACCTTCCCCTCCCCCCTTTAATGCAGCCCCCTGTTGCAGTGTTTGGTGTTGAAGGTCGTTATGCTACTGCTTTGTATTCTGCTGCTATGAAGGAGAAAAAAATCGATGCTGTTGAAAAGGACATTAAGGATTTAAAAGTAAGTTTGTCAGAATTGCTTAGTAATCTTCAAATGGATTTTTATAAGTTAAAAATTTATTTTACTGATTTTTTTTAAAAAGTATGATTAACTATTAACATTTTTAAAGCTTTTTTTTTAATTATGAAAGTTACCAGTAAATTAATTTTTTTAAAGCGATTATCTATTTAGTAAATTATTATCATTTTTATGGTTGCATAGTTTATTCTTCTATTAATAATAATAAAATAATTAACATTTCACAATTCACCTTCCTCGTCTGACCAGTACACCTGAAATTTCGAAGAACATCTGGAAAGTGTACATCGGTCACCCGAGAAAGGATCAATCTAGTCCGTGACATATGATTCTAAATGGATGGATCAGCACTTTAAAGAAGTTGACCGAGTTTCATCGCACAACCCAATCCAATACCGAGGTTTAAGCCCAAAGTTACAATTACACTGGGAAGGTCCATACATCATCATTTTAATTACACCATCATCCTGAATGATGTTGTCGTGAGAATTGAAATGTCGCCAACTACGAAATCTAAAGTCATGCATGTTGACACCATTCTATGGAGATGCATCCTCAACTTTGTCTTGAAGTGACTACCCAGGATGTGCAGTCTTCAAAGTGAAGACTTGGCGGCAAATGCTTGTTTAGGAGTCTCGAGGCTCAGCAAGTTTGGTTCCCGAGATATGGTGAATCTTCTAAAAAGTTCAGTCCCTCACCTCACCAGACTATAAAAGACTGAACTGTTCTGAAGTTCAATCTTGAAGTTGGGCGAGCTATATAACGCTGTGATGCCTAGTGAGCTCTGCAATATTTTATATTGTTCGTGCTCTTTTTGTGATTGAGTTATATAAGTGCACTTACTTCTTCCACACACTTGAATTTGTGACCGTTGAATTTATGCTCCGATATTGCCTGTAAATTAAATTATTTTTAATCCAAGAAACCTGCGTCATCGCTTGCGCTTCCTTTTGTAAGTGAAAGATGGTACAGTCCACAACTGTATAGATTGGACAGTCGCTATAACTCGGGGAGTTATTATCGGATCTTCACGAAACTGGTGTCGCTGGAAATATTTCGACGAGAATATTCTGAATAAATTCGTCTCATCATTTCCATCGACACCAGTTTTGTGAAGATCCGATAGTAACTCCCCGAGTTATAGCGACTGTCCGATCTGTAAAGTTGTGGACTGTACATGGTGAAACTATATTGTTACTCTGTTCTGGTGGGTATAAAATGTTTTTAAAAAAATTGAAAGTTTTTCTGATATTTTTCTTCTTGCTTGTACTGGATCCTAATTGACTGTTACAATATCTTAATCATAATGACATACCAGCTTTTCTAAAGAAATGTATTGAATATAAATTGATGCATCATAGATGTTATGGTACTGCAGAGTGTTTGTAAAAGCAGGAAATTAGCAGTAATAAACTTTCAGAGATTTTTAAAATAATTGAAGAAGATTGAATTGAAAAAATTATAAATACTAGTTAAAATAAATTACACAGTCATTAACTTTATAGTATTAAGCAATGCAACTAACTTTTGTTTAATAAATTTCTAGACATTTATTAAATTAAAAAATATTGTCATGAAATTGGTTTTTCTAATGCATACTTTGCATTGGAAAAACCAACTGCATAACAATATTTTAATGCATACTTTGCATTGGAAAAAGCAATTTCATGACAATATCAGACATGACGCATTTCCGCGGATTTCCACTTTTTCGGAATGGGATTTTATCATTCTTAATTTTCTTTTATATAATAATTCTACAATATTTTTAATATCTCAAGCACTTTTTGTATAAATTTATTTTATTGTTCAATTAATCATATATATTTTACTTTTCGGTATTTATGTTTGGCACGATTCTTTATTTATGAAGTTCAGCTTTTTATGTTCCAAACCTGTGTCATGTCTGCAATATTTTTCAAATCTAAAGAATTTCCATGCAGGAGCTAGCAAATGATTTAAGTTATAAAAGTTATGTGATTGCTATTTTTGTTTATGTAAAAAAGTTTTTATTGCTAGTTATTTAAACTTTTCTAAAGTACAGAGTTGGTAAAATACCTACTATTTTTGACTTTAAAGTATATAGTTATGTTTGTTCCTTAAAATTATGTAAATTTAAATATATATAATTATTAGAAAAAATTTCAATATTTAAACTATCTTGAATGGGGGCTACAGATTAAAAGGCTCGAGACCCGATTCTGATTCACACAAGCTTTGTGCAAGTTAAATCTGTTGAGGCAGACACTTTCTACTGGTATGATGTGGAAGTTTGATGGCAGCGATGCCAGGTTATCTGACCATGTTTCAAGATTACCCGCTCCATCCCAAATTAGCCCAAGTGTAGCTTCAGTTAGAAAGCGGAATTTGATGTTCCACAGAGAAAAATGTGCATAATTTCTGTGTTTTTTTAAAAAATTATCTCATTCTCTAATATATATACTTAAGCATGTGTTAAATAATACAAGTTTTTAAAACTTATTCCAATATATTCTTCCTTATCTAGGATTTAATAGGAAAAGATAAGAAACTAGCTGAATTTATTTTGAATCCATTGTTGAAACTCAACATTAAAGTTGGTAAGTTAATTCTACATAATTGAATCTGTGAAGTTTTTAATATTATTTATGTATCATTAAAATTTTTAAATCTGAATTCAGACGTTCTGCCAGTCATGAAAAAGCTCTGCATTTTATAGCCGAAAAGAATTCTAACAGAATTTC
The DNA here is from genome assembly GCA_013235015.1 of Araneus ventricosus. Classification (NCBI taxonomy): domain Eukaryota; kingdom Metazoa; phylum Arthropoda; class Arachnida; order Araneae; family Araneidae; genus Araneus; species Araneus ventricosus. The sequence continues at coordinate 68,393 of BGPR01003240.1, forward strand.
CTGTGAGATTATTAAGATTTTTCTATGATTATTATGAATTTGGTTAAAGACTAAAGTGCCTGGAAGTTATTGAGCGCTTGGAGAAAAGTTGTTTGCTGCCTCCACATAAGAAGTGGAAATTACTACAACATTTTATAGATTGTGTGAAGATGTGAAATTCATTCATTGCAAATGAACTATCCATTCACTGGAGTCTGTCACTGGCAGTGCTATACTTTGGATTTTGAAGCCCCAAGTAAAAATATGGAGTGAAGACACCAGTAAATAAAAGTTTCTTTCGATGACTGTAATTTCCCAAAGAAGAAGAATCAATGTTAAATGCCATTGATCAGGTTATCAATGTATTGTTACAAAAAATTTTCTTGTAGGTGTATGTCAATGCAGTCCGATAAGCAGGATAAAAAAAATGAAGCTCTTTTTTTCATGAAGGTTCTAGAAAAACAAACGTAGCTCAGGTAACAAAACAGCTCTTGTAGAAATTCACAACAGGGATCACAAATAAAATCTCTGAAATGGCACTTTTGGTAGAACTCAATGTCTATTAGTTCACTGCTGACCAAAGTCCAACCAACCGCTCTTGGTTTGAGGGCTTGCTTTTATACCTTTTCAACAGGAAATGATGTCATACATAGGAATTGATGTAACCTCTAGAAGGTTTTTGAAATTACTGGTTCCCAGTAGAGATAGGACCACAGCTCAGGATTTTTCTAGAAGACTACTTTTGTCGTCAAGGTCAGCATGTCAGGGAAACAACTTTACAACTTCATAACAGTATAAATCAGCTTTCCTTTCAATGAAAATTATTTATATATGCATTAACTAAGCATAAGTTCTTGTAAAAAAAATAATACATGACTTCAATGTTATTTACTGTCAGAATTTTATAATTGTTATATATACGTTTATTTAGGTATAAATAAGGAGGAGAATGCTCACTTGAATCACATTCTTTACTGTCCTTCTTCGCAGTTTGGCTGAAATTTTCATCTCTCCAATGATTTTGAAGTTATAGTGTCAAACCATGGCTAGTAACTTAAGTAATATGCTCTCTGTGGAGAGGCCCAAAACAAAAAGAGGCTGTTCGTAAAGCAGTCTAGGCTTTTATGCATTCGAAACGGGATTTCCCCTCATTTCGAAACTGAAATTACAGAAAATTGCGGATTCTGCAATTCTTCGGAGGCCCATGATGCTATTCATAGTGGCAGATTGATGTCAGACAGCTAAAGTTATGATATTTTAGATTTTGAGAGGCATGAGCAGAACGAAAAGTCAGCATGACTCAGAAGTTAAAGTGCTTTTATCTTTTCATTAAAGTTGTAAGAAAAAGAATTAAGTTTAAAAGCTTTGAAAAATCCAATTTATCATAGACTCGCACATATATGTACATACTTGCCAACTTCTACGTATTTTGTCGGAAATTTTGGCAAACTACGGATAAGATTAAAATTTCTATGGAAACGTGTTTTCCCCCCTTGCATGCGGTTGTTTTATTAACCAAGAGCAATTTTTATATATGCCTGAGATAACATTAAATTTTGTTCTCCAAATATCATGTTTAAATTTTTTATTCTTAGGGCATTTACTTTTTAAAATTTGTTATTCTTAGATATTAAATCTTGATGGTGTTAGAAATCATTCCTACCAAATTTATTAATCCTACTGTTTTCTATAACATTCGATATCTTGGAAAGGTAAATAAATTTCAGAAGATATTTGTTCAATCTTTTATTAATATTAAGAATTAATCAATATTTTGTGTAACGCATGCTTCTGAAGTGTAAAGCTTTCTTGAATTATAATGTAGTAATTTTCAGGGTTTTTTTTTCTACAGTTCAGGTTTTTGAAGAGTGTTTTATAATTATTTCTAATTCTTCTAATAATAGTGATATATATATTTCTTGTATTATTTGTTCAGATAAGATATTTTTGTTAAAAATATAAATTTATGATTTCTTAAAATATGATGAAATATATAAATGATCATAAATGCAAAATTTTGACACAAATCTGTTGTCGTGGGGGTGCGCATGTTTTCCGCTCTTGTAGACATTCTGCTACGGATAGCCACCTTTCCAATTTTGGCATGTGTATAAAAAATTTATGCTCATATTTACAAGATCATATTTTTATTTGCATGTATATGCAAGACTGATAAAATTTTTCATGTTGAAGTTTGTGGTTATGATAGTGTTACAAAGCTATAAAATCGTTTCCCTGAGATGCTAAACTTGGCGATAAATTTGGCGACAAAAGGAATTCTCTAGAAGGGCCTCGAACTTTCAACCTATTTCTACTGGTTTCACGAACTTTCTAGAGATTACGTAATGAAGTCACTTCCTGTTGAAAAAGTATGAAAGCAAGCTCTCAAGCCAAGAAAAGTTAGTTGGATTTTGATCTGCAAGCAAGCTGGTGAGCTAATAAGAAACCTTTGAGTGCTGTGTTGAGATTTAATGGTAATCTCTGTTGTGAATTTTTACAAGTGCTGTTTTAATATTTGTGTTATGTTTCTTTGCTTAGAATACCTGTAAAATAAAGAGCTTTATTTTTGTAATCCTGCTTATTGGACTGCATTCACGTACACCCACAAGACGAATTTGTCACAATAGCTTAGAATTAACTTATAATATAGGCAACTACAATTATTTCTTCTCTGTCATAAGTTATTTTGTGTATGTGCTTGATAATACAGAAAATAAATGTGTGTACATTTCACAATCATATAGAAGTTTCTGATATATGCATAAGGCAGCTCAGCATATTACCTTAGAGGTACTACTGATTACAGGTAGGATGATAGAGGTGAATACAGCTATTCAGTGGTTGGGCAACTGATAACTGTCAGAAGTATAAACCTTTATCCCAAGGTCTATTAATTTCAAATGAATTATTTAAGAAGCTGTTACCATTCTTAAATTTCAATTACATAAGCACATTTGATCCCTCCCCCCTCCTACTTTTCAAAGTTGAAATCACAGCTAGATCAGGTAAGCGGCAATCATATATGGCTGGAAAGAGGTTTGGGTGCCATTCAGTTCTAAAGGACTGCTCGAGCTAGAGCTATGAAATGTGGTACACACATACTTTGGAGGGTGGGAATGTGCACCTTGGAGCCCTTTTCTTGAAATTTTAATTAATTAAAAATTAAACGAAATTTCATCGTTTATCCTTAACCCTCTAAGCGTTTTAAACATATTTTTCCGTTTCTCATATTGAGTTCAAAAGCAGGTATTCATGTTCGTATGTATAATTTCTTAAACTAGCATGGATAAAATATTGTTAAGATTTCGGAGTCTTTATTAAACGCAATAAAGATTCAATTATTCACATTGAAAGCAAATTTTTAAGACTTTCGCTCAGAGGGTTAATACCTTTCAAAAATATTAAAGCACAAAAAATATTTTTACTCCACCTGAAAGTGCAAAAAATTACCTTTTCAATAATATCAATTAAGTTGCTGTACGTTTTTTTCTCTAATTTTAATAAATTAAAAAAATAGTTTTTGGCATACTTGACAGCAATACTTTTCATTATTGCAACGCAGTTCCAACCGTTTTCATTGTTTAAACAAATATTTATTTGCATGCTTTTCTTCCGTTGTTGAAATCTAAGTTAATTTATTTTTTTTTATGTTGAATGATATGTTTTAATCGCCGTATTCTCATTCAGCTAACATGCTGCTGGAAGTAAAATGTGTCGCACCATTTTAAAGTTAAAATCAAATGCATATTTTCAAGAGGAATAAGAGAGTGAAGATGATGTTATTGTATGATACACGACACGGACAGTTACTCGACTCCATTAAGGACGTTCATGCAGGCAATGAACAGAACAGGTGGAAGGCCACTGAAAGAACACGAGTTAAATCACAATTTGGAATTTAGAATGACTTTGTTAAGGGAACCATGAATATCGAATTATACACAAGGGATTCAATTGAAATTATATTCCTGGCAAATAAGCTGGTCGCTGAAGGCGGCTAGTATTTAAATAAATGTCATTCAGTAGTCATTGAAAACAATTTGAAGTAGACTTTCATTTCAAGTTGAAGGAGTACAAAATTAAACTGTGTATCATTCAAGACAAAAATGTGATATTGTTGAAAACTAAAATAAATGATAATATGTCATCAAAAAGCATTCAAAGACTTCATATTACCACAAAAAAACATAGTGTAAAAGTTTGTTTCTTTTGTTTAATTAGGGAAGAAATTCGGATGGATTTAAAAAATGTGTGGTTGTCAAATGATAAAGAGGTTGCAATCAAGTGTTTACAAAATAAAGGAATGACCTATATTGAAAGAGGGTGTTTGAATAAGCACCGGATGTAATTATATTTTGATATCAAGGAAAGAAATGCTTGTGAACAGTCGTACACAGTGGCGAATCTAGGATTCCGCTCTGGGGCGGGCTGAGGTCATAAAAACTTTGTATCATGGTGATAAATGTCAAACTTCAAAGCTAAAGTAAACCAAAACTCTTCAATTTCACAGACTTGACTCACCTGACAATAAGAATCATAAGGAACAATACAATATTTTCTATAATTTAATAAAAATTACAATGAAATAACTAGCCCAAACATGTCTTCGACCGCATCAATGCTACAAGTACAAGTGGAATGGCTAGAAAAGTAGTAAAATTTTCGAGCCTTTCAATCCAAAAAGCAATGTTGAAACGTTTTTATTATTTTTTTGAAGAGAGAAATTAAGAAAAAACAGTTGTAATGATGTTAAATTAAATCAAGAATTCTGGCTTGGCTCTGGGGGGGGGCTGTAGCCCAATAGCCCCCCCCCCTCCCACTGGATTCGCCACTGGTTTCACATAATTTCTTTGTGTGGCTGAAATAAAACTGTCAAAGAAATTTTTTGACCATCAAATTCTGTGCATTCTATTTTGGCTGTTATGTGCCGATAAAAAATGGATATTTCCTTCTAATATTCATGCTTTGTAAAAACTAGGGATGTAACGAATAGCGATTTGGCCAAATACCTAATATTCGGCCAAATACACAATATTCGGCAGTCAAATGCACAATATTCGGTGGTCGAATACCATATTTAAAAAAAAACATTTCACTTTTGATTGCAAATGTAATTTTTTTCAAATTTTAAATGTAATAATTTAAGATTGACATTTGTATATTTAAAAAAAATGTTAATATTTTCATATATACCTGTAATATTTTAAACACCTTAATTCCAATAATAAGAAATGAGAATCTCGAAATTGCTTCAAAGAAATAAAAGAGCCATCATTGCAGAACATGACAATGGCAGATACAGAAGAAAATTGAATGGATAAATTAGAATGACTAGAAGTAAACTCCTATTTTGATAAAGAACTTCTAATGGGTAGGATGGAGTTTCCACTTACTTCGCGGGGAAAAAAATCCGAAAAAATTTCCAAGGTTCACATATTTAGTAAGAAAAATATCTTTCAGCACCTGTGAGCATTATATAGTGACCATTTTATTTTCTCAAGCTGGTAATATAGATGAAACCATATGGAACAGACTTCTGTAAATGATATGCAACATTATTAAATACACCTATGTACTATGAAACTTAACATTGGATAAATGTTAGATTTTTTTTATAATAAATGTACCGGAACGCAATTCTGCAATATTCTTTATTTAATATATTTAAAACAACGTTTATGAAAAATATTTTATCCTGAATTTATCATGCCGAATATCTGTTTAGCATTTGGCCAGGCGGAATATTTGGGAAAGGGCCGAATAGGCATCATACTGAATATTTGCGAGATTCCTAGTTGATATTATATGTGTATGAAACCAAACAAAACAGATTTGCTCTTGAAAATGCAGAAAAATTATTGTTCTTGCATAATAATTTCAGGCCTTACATTGATAAATTATATGCAACTTTAATAAAAAACACCTATGCAATTTAAAATTGGGTAATGTTAGGAACTTTTTATCATAAATTTTCTGAAATGTAATTCTGCAATATTTTTTATTTAATATATTTAAAACAACGTTTATGAAAAATATTTTATCCTGAATTTATCATGCCGATTATCTGTTTAGCATTCGGCCAGGCGGAATATTTGGGAAAGGGACAAATAGTCCTCATACTTAATATTTGCTACATCCCTAGTTATTATATGTGTATGAAACCAAACGAAAAAGACTCGCTCTTGAAAGTGCTGAAAAAGTATTGTTCTTGCATAATAATTTCGGGCTTTGTAATGATAAATTATATGCAATTTTAATAAATACACCTATGCAACTTAAAATTGGGTAATGTTAGGAACTTTTTTATATATCATAAATTTTCTGAAATGTAATTCTGCAATATTCTTTGTTAAATGTATATTTAAAAGCACATTTTAAAAAAATTATTATCCTAAATATATTCGGCCTGCATATTCTTTACATCTGTAGTAAAAACTGCTGTTAAGCTGGTAGAAAAGTAACAAAGAATTTACTTTGAAATGAAAGTTTAAAATTTCTTAAGTATTGCTTAGTTTGTATTACATATGTGCTATGATTAGTTTTTGAATGCTTACATTATGTGATTTCATCATGTTGGTTAACTGCATAAAATATTTTCAGATGCTTTGAAGAAAGTATTTTCAAAGAAAAACTATTCTCCACTCACTCTGAACTTGCTAGGTAAGTTTCAGTTTTCTTTAATCTGACGAGTAAAGATATTTCTGATATGTTTATTTTCATGATTTTTAATTGTGTTTCTGGACTGGACCTTTTTCTTCATTTTCTATGAATTTTTTTTTTCCTGTCTAACTGTCTTTCAATGCATCTCCTTGTATTTTGAGAATACAAGGAGATGCATTTTAGGTGCTTAATGATAATACACTAAAAATTAATAGTTTTTGAATTATAAACAAAAACTGGAAAAAAAACAATTTTTTTCATGTTTTTTTGGCTATAATTAAAATTCCAATTTTTGGTGACAAACCATAGATTCATAATCAGCACCCCACAAAATATAAAGGAACAAAAAATTACAACTCCTCCCAAAATTTGATTTAAAAAACTACTTAATGACTGTATTTCTGCGAAAAGCCAAATGAGAAAGTCGCAGCAATTGAGAGCCATGGGAAAACTCAGCCCAAGGACGCCTCATTTCATTGGGAAAAAGAGTTGCTTTTTTCTCCGGACTGAGCGATCGCTCCGCTCAAGTGTGTGAAATTTGATCCTTTAGGCGTGGCAAAACTCGGTGCAGCTCGGGTCTGTCTCTCTTAATTCTTGATTGATTTTCCGTCTTCCTTCTATGTTTATTACTTTTTTTGCCATTTCCTTTGATCATTGAACTCTCAAATTGTAAAAGTAAGCCAATAAGTAAATCCAAGCTTTTAAAGTAATTTCTGGGGGACTGCAGCCCCAATGGACAAGCCGCCGCTGCATTATTGGATTATTTTTCTGTGTTTCTTTCATCCAGAATTGCTATATAAATAGTTGCATTTAGAAAAAATATACAGTAGAATCTCCCTACAACAAAGTCTCCCTAAAACGAAATTCTTAATCGGAATGTTAAATAACATTCAAAATATTCTCCATATAACGAAGTGTTTGTCTCCCTATAGCGAATTTTTTCAGACATTTATCTTTTCGATTTTTGTCATTTTTGATGAAAGTTGCTAATTTCTGTGCAAACAAATCGCTCAAATGTGCAACCACTTGCATTGTTCATTCCAGTGATAACGTCTCCCTACAAAAAAGGTAGTTTTTAAAGGAGATAAATGTTTCAGAGGAAAGAAAAGCAAATAAAGATTCCCAATTTTGTTATCTGCCAACATGACTTGCGAGGCAAAGTTAAAGATGCTTGTTTTTAGCAAAAGTAAATCTCCAAGGTGCTTCAAAGGAATAAAATCTTTAGAAGTTAAATACGAATTCAACAAAAAATTGTGGATGACGTCTGAAATAAATGCCAGGAGAATGACAGTTATTTTGAAAATGAAGACGTGATACAACCAAAACCACATAGGACTGAAATGCTACAATCATTCGAAACCATTAAAAGAGGTTTCCAAATGGAAGAAAATGTGCCCGACTCTATTTTTAGCTCACTCATACAATGTGAAAATTTTTATAAAATTTAACATTACAAAATGCAAAGCAATGTAAAATAACGGAATTTTTCAAGTAAAATAAACGTAAGTACATATTATTCTCTAAATTGGTGAATTGTCTTCACTTTTGAGCATTTTATTTATACAATAAAAATTAGTATAATTTCAACAAATTTATAATATATATTACTTCATTTTTAATTGAAAGTCATAATTAAATACTTTTGAACTTATCACACCTAATAAAAGGTTTGTAACATCTACTTAAATAACAGCAAAAATCTCTAATCTCCGTATAACGAAATTTTCTCTACAGCGAATTTTTCAACTGGAACCAAGTGATTTCGTTATAGGGAGACTCCACTGTATTATAATATAATATTGTATATGTATTGTAAAAACAAATTTTCTATATTTCGCATCGTAATGTTTAGTATTAAAGCTATGAAAGGTTATCGAGATTAAGAAAATCCTTTATTGTTGATGGGTAGAAATATAATAATTATTGAGTAAAGGAATTAAATTGTGCAAAGATAAAACATGTTTTAAGTTTTATTGTGAAGACAATACCGATTTATGATTTCTGACTCTATTTCTCTTCCTTTCTGGCTTTCTTTGTGCGTGTAAATAAGCTAGAGAAGCGTTTCCCAACCTTTTTGGCTCTGCTGACCACCTGTTGTGTAAAAAAATATCTTGAGGTCCACTGGCTAAATATGCAAGTAAAAAAAAATATAAACACATAAATTTATACATATTATATATGTATGTAATGATATTTCGTCATGTGCAGTGTAGAGTAGACATCTAGTAAACAGACAGACGTTGAAGTCCGAATCAGTTTACTTAATTCACTTCATAAGTTTCAGCTGGTTTTAAATATTTCTGAGGAATATCAGGCCATGATTTAAAATTTAGACGCAAAGCGCAGTCACCGGCGGCAAAGAAACAAGCCATGCCGAAGTGCGAGTCTGGTAGAAAGGTTACATGATTTTAAAAAGAGGAAGTAGCACCATCACAGCAAGATTAAGCCGTATTGTAAAAAGAGGAATCCCCGTGAGCATTAGCTGTTGAAACTGTATTTCAGCGAGTTAAAGTGACAGTTAATTATATGCTAGAGCTTAAGTAGAAATAATTTACGAATTAAATTTCGAGTAGCGTTTTTAAAATTGGGAAAGTGTGAACTTATTACAAGCATATATAGTGTATGTCAATAATTACTAAAGCTTAACGTAAAATATTATAAAAACCTTGTTTTATAAAGCAAAAAATGAGTAAATACTCTTGAAGGTCCTCTGACTTCAACTCTTGACTAGCCGTCCTCAGCCCACCAATAAGCTATTCGCTGCCTGCAAGTGGGCCATGGCCCATGGGTTGGGAACCACTGAGCTAGTGAATTAGTTTGGAGGTTAGACTTGGTAGGTACATTCCAAAGCAAAAACATTTAACACAATGCTCAACAGCTGTGGACACTAAAACAAGACATTAAACAAATTCCAATTACAGTAGAAACCCACTAATCTGAAATGCCGGTTAATCCGAACCGATTTTATTTTTGAAAATTATATGTAATTGAAAAGATTTCAATATACATACTAAAAACAAAAAGTACTCTTTCAGCATACATTTTGTTGCTGATTTGTCTTTCTAAACATGCTAGCACATCTAATTTGTCTTTTAGTGAGCATACACGATGTTTCTTTTCATTTGACATAATTGAAATGCTTAAAATATTAATTAAAATTAAATAATAAACTTAACGTGATCCACACAAAACAAATGATTTCGATTTTAGAGAAGAGAAAGACGTGTCGGGGGGAAGTGCGTTCGTACGAGAATGAGCTAGCAGGAAGTGGATGATTCATTTCTCTGAAAATTAGGGATTGAACTGGTAGAGATTGCACATGGAGGAAGAAAGAAAAAATCTATTCTTTATCCTCCGCCGTCACGGCTCACTAGTTTCACGGAATGAATCTCTTCTTGAGTTCATCGTAAGATAGGTCACTTCATACAGGAGCGCATCCATTATTCTAATGAAAAAGGGAGACATATTCTCTTTCTATTGCTTTTGAATAAAAGAATTCAAGAGATAGTAGTACTGAGTACTTATAACTTATATTTTTTTTAGCCGCGTCTTTTTCTTTTCTATTTTTATCGGAATTTCGGGTAATCCGAATTTTTTGTAATCTGAACAGGCACCGGTCCCAATTAGTTCGGATTAGCAGGGTTCTACTGTATATGGGACATCACTCTGATTTCATTTGTGAGGCAAGACTCTTTATAGTAAGGAGGATTTGCATGCTTTGTGTTTCTATGGCAAACCTCCTTTGTGATAAAAGTATGAGCATCATGACGAAAGTTATATTCATCTTTCTATATAACAAGTGCAATAATATTAATGAGGTTTAAAACATTTCAATTATCTATGTCTGTACTTAATAACTGTTGACAAATATCGAATGTTAAATCTTTTAACAATCCTTGTGTGATGAGAAAGTAATTCTTTCCAGCTTTGAAAGTTTCAAGATTTTATTTCAATGGTTAGCTGTTTAATGTTGAATTTGTGTTGTTTTTCAGTTTGTATGGCTGAAAATGGCCGTTTGAAATCATTATCCTCGGTTCTCGATTGTTTCAATGGAATTATGAGCAACATTAGAGGTGAAATTGTTTGTGAGATTGTCACTGCTAAAGTAAGTGGATTTATTTTTTAAACTTGTGTTTGTTATGATGCACGTGTGGTTCCTTCATTTGATTAATGCATATTTTCATTTAGGGGCCATCCACAAATGATGTCACGCTTGGGGGGGGGGGGGAAGGGGTTCGTGAAATTGTAAGAGTTATTGACGAGGTGGAGGGAGGGAGTAATAAGAAGTGTGGCATTGGTTAAAATGAAAACATTTAAAATCAGGAGATTAAATTTTGAAATTATTATAATTTGGGGCTAAAACAATTTTCATGTGATTTTTTTTTTTTTTTTTCACTTATATTCCTTTCTTTTCGGGAAAGGCATTCGGGGGTAGGTTCTGAGAATATGGTAGCAGCAGAAATTCCTTAACCATTAGAAGAAAACCTCCCCCTGTCACACCCTTGAAATGTACAACAAAAGATACTTCGCCCCACCTGGGTGAGTGGTAGAACTGGCAGTGGCACAAACAGGTTGATCTTATTGAGGCGTGTTTTTATTAAATTCAATCTGTCTAAGAGTATTTTGTGTTCATAAAGTAAAGATAAGACTTAAAGCAAAATATATCAAATTCCAAAATACTACTGTTTTCAATTGCTCTTTTATATTAATATTTTATTACTATCGTATATTAATTAGGTTTCTTGTTGTAAACCTTAATCTTATTTCATACAAAATAAGTACACATATAATCATTATTAATGTTATGCTCACAAATGTCATTAAAACACATAGTTAAAGTTTAGAAATAAAATGTGATATATGATCTATAATGTAGTGCTTTGTTTCTGAACTGCAAGTTTATGTTTATGTAATATAGCGTGACATGTGCAGGGGGGAGAGGGGGTATGGTAAAGTGTTACATTTTGTGACAAAGGGGAGGAGGGGGTTTAAAATATTGAAAAAAGTGTGACAACATTTATGGACAGCCTCTTAATATCCTTTTGGAGTGTGTTTTCCTGAAAATAACATTGATTCTTATATTCCAAACAATATATTAAGATTTATTTTCAGCAGTGCATTATTTGTACTCTCTCACATACATAGAGAAAGTATTGTAATAGTAATAAAAAATGACGTGGTAATTTTGAAGAATTTTCTGATTTCAGGATTTGAGTCTGAAAAAAAAGAAAGAAAAAAAAAAAAAACACCGCAGGGTGGTCTACGCAAAATATTTTCTTTAAAGATCCATTACTCCATTAAAATGTTGTGAAAAACTTAACTATTATTATGGAAATGATTGATATTGTATGTCAGTTTCATGTTCCTAAATGCAGACAATGTTATTCAAGTCATGACTGTATTCACAATTGCATGTCTGGACCTGAAAGTTTGTTTCCACGCGTCTTATTGTTTCTGTATAGATTTCATTCCGACTCCTTTAATTATTTCAGTGTGTGATTCCAAGCATCTCTTGAAGAATGCTTCTATGTATTGAAAAAAAAAATTAGTGTTGCCATTCCTATTGAATGAAAATATTATAGATATTCCAAGCCATTTTATTTATCTGCCTCTCAAGTTGCCATTTGCAATGTTTTAATTAAATTTTATATCACTTTTATAAGAATTATTAATAACTAGTGGAGAAAAATAGCTTTCTAGCACTTTTTAAAGATCATTTAGTTCAACTCACATTCTCATTTTAATGCTGAAAAAACATTTTTGATAATGAGAGGATTTTGTATATTATAATATTCTATGTAAGAGTATTTTTACATTAAAACTATTAGACATAAAAGTATTTGAGCAAAGCCAGTAATGTCAGCTAGTAGTGTCGTAATTCAAAACATACGAAAGTGGAAAGCTTAGCTTCACTCTTTGACTGTGTACTTTATGTGCAAAGAAATATAGTAGAGTCTCCCTACAACGAAGTCTATCTACAACGAATTTCTGCCTATAACGAAATTTTTAACTGGAATGTTAAATAACATTCAAAATATTCTCCATATAACGAAGTGGTTGTCTCCCTATAACAAATTTTTCAGACCTTTTTCTTTTCGATTTTTGTTATTTTTGAGGAAAGTTGATAGTTTCTGTGCAACCAATTCGCTCACTCGTGCCTGTTTCTGGAACCACTCACTCTTAAAATGTGAAAATTTTTCTGAAAATTTAACATCATGAAATGCAAAGCAATGTAAAATAATGGAATTTTTCAAGTAAAATAAACGTAAGTACACACTAGTACAGGGGTGGCGAACCTTTATGTATCAACGTGCCATTTTTTCTAAAAAAAATGTTTAATGAGGTCATAGACGTGCCGTCAAATAGTACCGTCAATGCTTCATAGTGAACTTTGTGATCGGTGGCGTGCCCAAAATATTGTATCGCGTGCCATTGGTTCGCCATCCCTGCACTAGTACATATTATTCTCTAAATTGGTGAATTGTCTTAACTTTTGAGCATTTTATTTATACAATAAAAATTAGTATAATTTTAACAAATTTATAATATATATATTACTCCATTTTTAATTGAAAATCATAATTAAATACATTTGAACATAACATTTACTTAAATAGCTGCAAAAATCTCTAATCTCCGTATAACATAATTTTCTCTATAACGAATTTTTCAATTGGAACCAAGCGATTTCGTTATAGGCAGACTCCACTGTATGCTTAAAAATTTAAAAACAGGTAGCCAATTTCGAAGTTTTTATAATGAAAAAGAACAATAAATTTTTTAATGAATGATATAACTCACTTGGAGATGCCGTATCGCCTAACAATTCCTACCATTGATTTCACTTCTCTGAAGTTCAGGTACAAACCATTTGTTGCCTAGTGAGCTGAAATAACGCAGGGATGAGATTCTTCCGCTTTTTGGCAAATTTCTGCCTTTATGTTATTTTGGAAAAACTCCGCATTTTTGTCTTTTTTTCTCTCAAAATTCCGTTTTTTGTTTCCAGATTTCCGGGGGTTTTTTTCCCGCAAAAATTTGATTTTTCTTCCGAAAATTCCGCTTTTACACAAAGAAAAGAAACCTTCCTATTTTCCGTTTTTGAAAGAAAATTCTGGGAAAATATGCTCGACCGTGCAGCTTAACTCCACCAGCTAGGAAACCAGCTGATTCATCTTCTACTGACGATTCAACATAATATCAGCAAGCTCTACAAGAATGAACTTTCTAGCATTCAGTGCCATTCAAAGTATTAAGAACCACCTTTTTGCAGAAAACAAAACCTCTGGCGTATTTTGAAAAAAAAAAAAAAAAAATTTGCATAAACATGTTGAAAAAAAAGTAGATGAAAATTTAAGATCTTGTAGGGCAGGGATGGCGAACCAATGGCACGCACATTTTTTTAGATAAAATGGCATGTTGATACATAAAGGTTCGCCACCCCTGTTGTAGGGCTTACCAAGATGAAGAAATTAAAAAAAAAAAAGGAACAAAAACAAATAAATAAACTACTTAAAAAAAAAGAAAAACTTCTGTCAAAAGTGGCAGCTAAAAAGCTGTGTGCAAATGCAGCAACAAAGCAGAGAATAAGACATGAAAAAAATCTTCTCAAATAAAAAAGTAAAAGATATGATGAAAAGATTGATTCGCGTATAAATTATGGTACAAATTTTTTACTCGCGTATGATTTCAGTCTTTTTGCTTTTTTGGCAATCTCATCCCTGATAACAGCTATTTTTGCTGCTCTCCCTCTCAAAGACAGTTTGCCTGAAAGTCTTCCCCATGCAGTATCAGGACACACTGATACATTTGGTTTGTGAATTGGCCTCTGGTGAAATCCACAGGGAACCATTTGAGAAGGGTGATGCAGTTGTGGATATTATCATAACGTTTGATGTCGAAGAACCCCATTGCGTTTTAATCGCATTTAACAAATGTATCCATGGGTCGATCCAGCGGCCCCTTCACAAAACTCAAATTCATAAAAATGGCCTCTTCACAAAACTCAAATTCACGTAAAATATAGAAATATGACTGCTAAAATTGAAGGTTTTAAATGATAAAAAAAATTTCACAAAAATATTTTTATTTTTCACAGAAATAATTTGTTTTTCACAAAAATGGGCCCCTAAAAAAAACCTGGATCGACCCCAGGTGTCACTAACAAGTAGATGATGTTGCCAAGTCCTCGCCAATGAGTACTACCCATTCCAAAGCCACTCGTTCACCATGGACTACGCAGCACATTTATATGTAATGTATTTATTTACCCAGACGTGACTGCCCATGGTGCCAAAACAGGAGTGTGAAGGTTAAAAAAATGGTTTTAATAGACTAAAGAAATGAAGTCAGATATTTTAAAATTTGTTGCCTCAAATCAGTAAGACCACCAGATTATCATAAATACAGATGAAGTCTAAAAATTCTCACAATAATAATATTAATTCATATTTGCTGGTAAAACATGCATATTTCTAAGTAAAATTCTGTTTGACATTTAGAATGCAGACGTAAGAATTTAAAAAAATACGTTGGCTGGTGGGAGGTGGCACCATATTGTTGACTTGCCCAGTTGGTAAAATTACCTCAGGTCACTTTTGTATTTACCTACACATTGCCACTTATATACAAGGAAATATATAACATGGATTTTTAGTTATTTTCATTTTAATTGCATTACTTTGTCTATAAAACTAGTTTTACATGCTTTGGACCCATAACTTGATACAATCTAAACGTTTAGGTACCTCTAATTGTAATGTTGTTTTCCTTTCAACAATAACAATGTCTGGAAGTTCAGAATTATCTAGTAGACACTCGGTGAAACGTCCAACATATCAACATTTATTTGTCTGCTAGTTATATTAATATTATTATTTTTGAAAATTGGATAAAAATGAACATGGCGATCAGACTGCTATCATTGGGTAGATAATTGAATTTTCAGATAACATAAATATCATTTCTTTTGGTTATGCTTTTATTGTATTTTTATTGGTCTCATTTGAGAATTTTAGGTTGCATAACATATAAGAAAATCCATTTTTATTATTTAGTGAGACTCTAGTTGTATTATAGTTTACTATTATTCTAAGTGGCACTTCCTTATCTTAATATAAATGAAGTTGAAGGGATTGATTTTTCATAAACAACCATCTACAAGGTGCGTTTGAAAAGTTTGGTGAATGGTCTCATAAAATAAAGGAAACAATGTATACAAGCAAAATACCTTTACTAGCATTCAAAGTTAGTTACAATGCATTTTTGACATCGGTTGTACAGCTGCTGGAAACCGTCGGCAAACTCTTCTTTCGGTATCACTCAAAGCACCGTTGCGCAATGTCTGAAAAGTGTAGACCTTTTTCTTACGCTTTTGCAAATGTTCGTGAATAATGTTGCTCACACTGTCTAGGCTTATCTTCAATTCTACTGCTATCATTCTCAAAGACAGCCGTCGATCATCCCCAAGCATCCGTCGCGCTTGTTCAATGTCGTCCGGAGTTGTGCTTGTTGGTGGTCGACCGGAACGCGGCTCATCTTTGACGTCTTCCTTTCCGTCTCTAAAGCGTTTAAACCACTCAAAAACACACTTTTTACTCACTGCTTCCACATCGTACACTTTCACTAACATTTCGTATGTCTCTGTTGCCGTTCTGCCTAATTTGAAGCAAAACTTTTTGTTCACGCGTTGCCCTATTCCGCAGTGACATGCCTTCTCACACTGACTCGTTAAATTGGTCGTAGAGCGCACTTCCGCTTAACTATCGTGATTTGGACGCTAGGGGGCACTAGTTGCCATCTCTCTCGATGCGTCTGCGTGAGGGCAGCATCCGAACCAGCGCGGTTATTCTTGTTGGCATTAGTATCATAAATTCTTATCAACTTCGGGATAAACAAGCTGACGCCATCTCACACAGTGGGAAGTGTAAACAAGTTGTTGATGGAAATATAACGTCATCTGACGAGCGACTAATCAGATCTTCTTTCGGTATTTTCCAGTGTGCGGGATGGCATCGAGAATATGTAAATCGCCCAGAAAGGGTGAATATAAGTGTGTATTCTTTCTCTGTGAATCATTTGGTACTTGGTTGTAAGGACTGGTGTGCTTGTGCATTTTTCCCGTGAGGCTTTCACAGTCCACAATGTTACTCATCTGTATATAGTTCATAAATAAATGTTTGTCATCATTTATGTTTGTTGCCTTCTGAGAAGTCTTCCACACCAACAATATGTCTTTAAGATTCCGCTGACGCTATTAATGGTTGCTCTGCTGAGCCTTCAACGTCATTTGATGATGGGAGAGGCTATCAATTCTACTATGGGACCATTCACTGAACTTTTCGAACGCACCTTGTATATCTATTCATTGTCATAAAATTATATTAATTAAAACAGTTATGTCAACTTCTGAAACATAAACTTCATTATAATCATCACTATCCACTTCTGCTATTATTTGCTTCATTGTTGTCTTTTTTCAAAGTGTTATGTTTTTATTAGATTCCATTGTGTGGTGTGAGGAATATCTAATTAATCTTAGTGGGGGTATATTTTTGGGATCAGAATTATATTGCAATATTTAGCTGCTTTATTACGTTTTGCTGTTAAATAATTAATAATTTATGAAGTTTACACATTACAGATTTACTCGTTTTACAGTTTTTTTACCACAGAAGTTGTTTCAAAATATAGTTTAATTAATTATTTTTAAACATCAAGTAAGTGGATGATATGGAGACATTAAAAAACATCATCGACAAAATTCTAATTGAAATTCTATTCTGAAAATTGTTGGTGACTGTGATGTAGGTTGTGGATTTATTATTAAGAATTATTATTGTTATAATAAATATTTTTATTATTATATATATTATTATTGTGAATTAGACATATATATAATATGTATTTTTTTTACTATAATATAATAAATATTTATTATTAAGAGTAATTATTAAGATTTATCATTAAGAAACTTTCATTTTATATTTCAGTCTCTTGACGCCCCTACTTTGGCAGAGTTTGAGAAAACTTTGAAATCATTTGTGAAGAAGAATGAAAAGGTTTTGTTACAAACAAAGGTAAGATACTATTTAAAATAATTGAAGTCTTGTTTTTACAATTTAAAAATTAAATATGGTGATTATGTTTTAACCCTTTGCACTCGTGTGTCGTGTGCGACCCCCCGTTCTGGACGATTCCTCTATTTCACTTTGTTGGATAAGAATTACTATAAAAGCCATAGAATAGCAAAAATTCTCAGAATTATTTTTAGGAATAAAACATATATTCACGATAATAAAAAACTAATAGATATTCCTTTTCTCTTTTTCTAGGTGGATCCTTCCATCCTTGGCGGTGCAATTATCACCATAGGAGACAAATACGTGGACATGTCCATCGCTTCGAAAATCAAAGCCTACAATTCTGTTTTAAGAGAAATAGTCTAATCCGGATTTCAGTGTGTTAATTTAGCATTGGAATTTTATAATATATATAATATTGTGTCAATATCGGCTACTTATTGATAGAAGTAATTAAATTTTTCCCGATTGACTCTGTTGTTTTATTTTTGCTGGCACTGAAGTAGTCGTAGCGGCCACTTAACAACAAATATTTCAAGCCTTAAGTGTTTTTTAATTCCTATTTCATCCTCTCTGTTGATAAGAAATCTGCTATATTTAGATTTGGCTTATTATTAAATAACTAGAAAATCGCCCGTCGTCGTATGGCGAGTGCAAATTGCCTCTTCATTCAAGATATTTCCCGTCAAATTTGACGTGTTTATATAGATGTATATGCGAGAGAAATGTTTAACATGGATTGAAAACAAAATAAACATGTTTCATGACAGGAAATATTTCTTTATTCAAAAAACCTCTTGGTAAACAACATTCAATGTGAAGTATTTTTTGTTGTTTAACAATTTTATTATAATTCAATAACCATGAAATTCTCAGCTTGTCAAACGTAAGTTAAAATTTCAAAGGAATTCTTTTTCGAAATTCTAATCAAAACAAAGCACTTCTCTGCTTGTCAAACGTTGCCAAAAAATATCAAATTATATCGTCACGATTGCAATAAATAATCAGATGCATCATGGCAACCAGACTAATATCGCGCATGATATACCACTGACGTAATTTGCTAGTTTCTATTAAAAAATAGGAAGTAATTTGAAATATATGATTAATATAATTTAAAATTTATCGGGAACTATTGATCATAGCGAGATAAATTTTATATCAATCGATAGGAAATTTTATTTCACTATTTTAGAGCTATTAAATTTGAAATTAGAATGTAAATGACTCTTTTAAATTTAAAATGTCTGAAATGTAAGTTATCTAACAATGAAATAATGTTGTTTAACGTCTCGCAGTGCTATGGTGCAAGTTTTATTGTTGGTGACGTCGGAGTGTTACCGAGAGACAGATCTGGGCTATTATATTAGTAATGAATCTGCTATATTTAGTTTTGGCTTATTATTAAATAATGAATTTTCGGAAGTCTCGGAAAGCACATGGAATAAAGGCTTTTTGTTTTCCTTCAGTACTACCTGTTTAGTGTATTATATGCCATATTTATTTCCCAGGTATATCTTGGCTATACCACGAACTTACTGGCGAGTCCAGGCAGTAGCGAGTTTTGATGGAGCCCCTGACATCTTTAATCTCTACTAATAATAAAGGAGAATGTGTGTGTTGGTCCTCTACAGGGAGGACTGCTGGACCTAGACCTAAAAAATTTGGCACAAACATACTTTGTAGGGTGGGAATGTGCACTTCGGAGTCCTTTTTTTTAAAATTTTAATTAAAAATTTAAATTTTGGCGTCTTTCCTTCATTTCCCTAAATATAATAGAGCAAAAACTATTTTTACACCATCTCAAAAGAGAAAAAAATTACCCTCTCAATTATATGAATTAAGTTGCCATACAATTATTTCTCTAATTTTAATGAATTTTAAAAAATATTTTTTGGCATAATTTACAATTTTCATTGTTGCAACGCAACTCAAACCGTTTTCATCGTTTAAACAAATATTTGTGTGTTTCTTTTCTATTGTTGAAAGCTAAGATAATAATATTTAATGCGATGCTTTAATCTGGTGCCCATGCTGCTGGAAGTAAATGTGCCGCATGATTTTAAAGTTAAAATCAAATGCATATTTTGCGAAAGGAATTGGAGAGTGAAGTTGATGCCTATGTTGCATGACACAGACTTAGTTGACTCCATTAAGGATGTTCATGCAGACAATGAACAGAACAGGTGGAAGGCTACTGAAAGAACACGAGTTAAATGTCTATCATGATTTAGAATTTAAAATTACTTTGTTGAGGGAACCATGAATATCAAATTATACACAAGAGATTCAATTGAAATTATATTACTGGCGAACAAGCTGGTCGCCGAAGGAGGCTAGTAGAAAATATGCATCATTTTTTAAATATAGGCTTGAATTATGGATAATAAAAGGAAATGCATGTGTGTCTGCGGTGTCCAGAAAAATCTGCACAACAGAGATGAAATTTGGCACACAATTGTAATGGTGATTCAAAGCCTAAATTAAAAAAAAATATATTGTAGAACATTTTTATTTAGCATTTTGTGTTTTTGCAGGTATTTGCCCATAGTATTGTTTTTCATGATTGCAAAAAAACAATCGATGCACCATCAGATAGGACAAACAATCGTTTTCTAATGACATTTGTTTTGAATATCGACTGTTATTTAGTGAGTTTTGAGAAATTTTTTTTAAATTAAGCACTTTTCCCGAAAAATTTGAAGAATTGATCTTCATGTATCCAACATTCTAATTTTGTTATTTTTCAAACTTTTTGAGGTAACAACTGAAACATTTCTCCCTAATTTAAAACAAGAACGATTGAAATATCTTTTTCATTGATTGTTTCAAAGATTTTCTTCGCAGACCCACAGAGAAATGGGAGAAAATATTTTTTCCCCAAGGTCATGTTGTTCCTGGCAGCGGTGGGGAGGAGGTGCTGTAGATTTATGCTCCAGAGGGAAATACAAGAAAGTGTGTACCATCGAGTTCTTCATTGAACATAGTCAAGCATAATGATATAAAGTACCCGTATGTTTTGCTACTAAAGTTATTTATGTTGATTGCAAGTTCCTATATGCACTTCCACTAAAAGTCAACAATCATAACTGAAGAAACAAATAGAGTGCGACCTCAAGGAGCTATTGACATAATGTGGCTTTAAAGTTTAAACTGATAAACTCCAACGATTTCATCTTTTTTTATTTCTCTGATAAATTTTGGATGTATATGAATATCATTATGTTCGACTCGACTTTTTGAAGTGTATTGGTCCATTTGAAATAATTTTAAAATTTTGTTTGGGTATCTTTCTTTCACATTTTACTTCATTAATTATTGGTTGGTTTATAGAAGTCATTCTTATGAATCTTAAAACAACTAAAAAAAAAAAAAAAAAAAAGATTTGGAACACACAGAAACTTCAATTTGAAATCATTTCATTCGATAGGCTTTAATTCAAAATATCTAATATCACCAATTAACTATTTTAAACAGCATGCTAAGATTTCATTTCATCAATTTAACTGAATCATTACTCCAATTAAAGGGGCAAACCAGCTGGTCGTTACAGGAACTCTTAAAATTATTTTTGCACAACTCTAATAGCATCATTTGCAGCAAACTATCTAATTTCATTGTCTCCTTTTGGATCTTCATTTTCAGTTGCTTGTTTTGATTTTTATCTGTGCACTATATCAATGTTGCTAAGAAAGATAAATGTGCAAAATCGGTAATATTTTTGGTTTGTTTTGAATTCATTTTTAAAACTTTATATTATTGTGGGTTTTTTTATTATTATTTTACTTACATTCGCCATGTCACGGGCAATGCTGTGCCGGCACTACAAACTATTCGACTCTATATTCTTTTTACGCAATGCTAGTGCTACTTGTCGATTTGAATACTGCTGTACCACGGCTTTCTGCACTTCAGTGTAAAACAAACATTTTCGATACTGGTATACGAGGATGAATTGAGGCAAACACACAAATTTATAGACCTAAATAAAAGATTTTGATAAAAAGAATTAATATTTTCATTAAAAAAGATGATGAAAAGGTTATAGCATTAAAAATCTGTCCCAGATACTTGTATTTTGTCAGTTATTGTCTAAAATTAATTCCCACCAATATTTCAATTTCCTACATTTGTGTCATTAAATAAGAGAGAGAAAGAAATAGAATATATATATAAAGAATTTATTTGATCCTTAAAGTACACGATTAATAATTGCATATGTACAAAAAAAATCATGTTTCCATACAACAATCTACAGAATGTATAATGCTTTTGAAGACTACAGAGAATTCATGTGCAAAATCTAATAAAAGATCAGAGTTAAAAAAGAATGGAATTCCATACAACTGCAGATTGGAAAGAAAATAAAACGTTTCTTAACAATAACAGGACGAGAAGCACAATTTTTATAACAGCCATTGAGGGAAGAAATGTAGTATATCACAATTTCTATGCAAATTTAAGAATGTGTTCACTTCCTTACTATCAAACAGACCATTCACAAAAACAAATCAGATCCATCTATTCTACGAGATTTTGAGGAATAACTGAACTTTATACCCAAGAAACCGCGTTAAGTTATGACTTTTTGATGCAAGATGATACAACTCGTCATTCATGGTAACTTTAATATTGCAAGACAAAAATAAAAAAAGGTGTTATTTCTAAAGACTAGTGATACTTCTTATGTAAATAGTAAAATATTTTGTGGTCGTTAGCGAGATTATTGCCGTAGTTAAGAAGACAACCATTAAGACGAGGGCTGATATTCTTTAAATTAGTCATTAATGTACTAAAAGCTGTTTTCTACAATACTTAATAGATAGAGTTCAGATTTTTTCAAAAGCTCTAATGTATTTAACGAAGCATGGTACTTTTATTCGGATAAAAATGGATGGAGAAGGAATCGTTAAATTATAAAAATATTTATTGCCATATGGGTTTAAAGATGGAATCTGCAAATAAATATCAAGAAACTAAAAAAAAATTAAATAAATTATACAGAACAGGGAATGCTCTTCATTAAATAAAGTATAAATAATTTTTTTAAAAACTAGTTCACTATGATGAAAAGAAAATCTCACTTCCTATGACAATAGGGAAAAAAATCAACTGCATGCATTAAAATCGTCTTTAAAAACCATTTAATTGCAATGAGTCGCGACTTTTCCGATTACAAATTTTTAAAAAAGAATGCCAAAAACAAACTGTCGGAACACACAAATCACAAGAGTTCTTCGCATTAGGAAACATCAAAGCTGAGGTAAATCACTAGTTCTTTAACAACAGACATGACCTGCAGTTGATGCAACAACAGTAAAGACAGACTAACACGTATCTGTACAGCAAAAATATTTTCTTCGTAACATACAGCATACTTACAGAATTACATACATTCTTTTATAATACATGCTAGAGAAGTTCAAAACAGGACAACCCTCCTGCGGAAACAGGCCGACCGCGATTCAAATGCCAGTTCAGCGTCGTCCAATCCTGCGCACAGGATTAAAGGAGAATCGGGATTAAAAAAGTGCACTTCAGTTGGTGGGAGGGCGTCACTCTTACAGAATACCGTTGGTAATGTACTGGAAATTGTCGTACAGTTTGGTCGTTATCGAGTGCATGCTCGACTCCACCATAGTGTCAACTAGGAGCTGAAGTTGCTCTTCAGTCAGGCTCATGTGGAATCTGTCCTTGAGTGCCCGGATGGCACTAGCACCGTTTTTAAAGCAAGGAAGTTGGCAAGAAGCCTGCATTATTTCCACCAAAGTGACAATCTTCTCGTGGTGCTTGCGAGCTGCGACGAGACCCTGGAGCATGAGGATTTTGAAATATTCAAACATATCGCTCCCTGGTCCACCCATCACCTACGAAATAAAACATTTTATTAGAATAAGATTCAATCAACAAGTGTGATTAAACACATTCAAATAATTTATTTCATAACCCTTTTGGAGCGGTCATCACAAAAGACACCAAATTTAACATTTTCTAATAAAATCCCTTCCCACTTGGAAACTCGGAAAATTGCAGGAAAAGGTAGCTAATAGTTCTGCTTTTCAAATGTAGATGGCAGCATGGTGAAATATCGACTTTTATGCAACTCAAGTTGAGTTCATTTCTAATTTTAAATGTTTTAATAAATTGATTAGTTTTTTAAAGTTCTGATTCCTTATTATATCACCATAAACTTCTGCCACACTCTGCATCTCCAACACATTTTATCTCGCCGATCTTAACATTTCATAAAAATTTTAGAGCTATGAAACAAATGAACACAAGAGTCGGCAACAGAACTGTGAAAAATTAAAAAAACTCATAGGTACACAAAAAGTTTTGGAAGTGAATTTGCCAAAAAAAGTGGAAACAAGCCATTCTTTATATATATATATATATTTGTTTCAATCACTTGTTTTCACTTAACTAAACAATAATATATTCCAAAAAATTTAACATAAGACTACAGCACTGTAAGAAACCAAGTGCTATCAAGAAGCCTTGAATGTTGATTTATTCAACATTAAGTTTATAAATTAATCTGTATTTTCAAACAAAAAATAACCAAATTTTAGGTACTGTCCTATCGGCACGATAAAAACCTCAGACACCAGACATGCCTGTGGTGGTCGTTATGGGAACGGGATATTCTACTGCATTTTGGGGTGAAGGAAAGGGTTTCATTTCATTTGGCGAAGATAGAAACAGCAGAAATCACTTTCCACTTTGTATTTGGTTCGAAAGCGAATTCCTTGCCCAACAGATTGCACTTAGTTTGCCAAATGTTGTGGTTGATTTTAACGTAAGACTACGTTCCTCCCAATGGGATCTCAGGAAGGAACTTGATTCACATGCCAAAACGCCGCAAAAAACGTTGTATGGGAGATCCTCTGTAATTACATGTGTTAAAAACGTAACCAATGTCTTATTTTAGAGATAAAGGGTCACGCGAGTAAAATAGTCTTACACCTTTTACATCAGCGGCTGTTTGAAAAAGACAGCCAACCGTCATTTTTTTTATATCAGTATCCCTCCTTTCTTGGACTCATCTACTTGAGGCAACCCTGATCAGGGTTTCTCTCCTGGTGGTAGGACAGTACACACTGATCAGAAGACTGTTGCATCAGTAAAATGTTGCTAAAATCTAATTTTTCATAAACATAATTAAACACAACAAACATTTGTTTAATTGTAATAAGTGATCTATACGTACATCAACAAACTCTTGAGTCAACTTGAAGGGAGAGTTTTCAAAACCCAAATTCTTAGGAGAGGAGGACAAAATAAAACCAAAGTCTATATGAATTATATGGCCCTCGCCGTCCAAGAGAATATTTCCATTATGTCTGAAAATACACAAATCACAGTTATGTTACAATAATGTTCAAAAAATATTTTAATATAATTTCAAAAACACTTGAATAATTTACTCACAGAATAAAAAAAGTGGAATTTTTTTCTCCACTTGAAATAACGAAATACACCTGCATCTACATAATTTTCTTAAAATTTTTTTTAATTAATTCAAATAGTTTTCTGTTTGAACCTCAATTTAGTCAAAGTTAATAAAACCTATACAATATTTCTTTTCAGGTTTATATTAGCAACCATAATTAAGGTTAAATAGATCAAAACTTAATATTTTCTTGCCAAATAACATGTATTTGGTAGCCAAGTTCGAATAAAATGTACCAGCCAAAAGTATGTGTACCCTCCCTCCCAAAAAATGTTGCAAGAAAATGTTTTTCGCGAAATGAAAAAAAAAGTGTTTTTTTTTTTTTTTTTTTTTTTTTGTAATCAACAATGTTTTCTAATAATAATAAAAGCTAAAAACCTACAAAAATTTGTAATATCCAAAAACCAAAATTATTTTTCTGAAGTCAAATTTTTAACAAAGGTTTTTTTTTTCTTTTTTGCTTAATAAGAAAGTAAGAGAAACACTAATAGCAAACAATATTGATTAATGACTTCATTCAGAAATTTGAATATTGACAAGGCAAAAGATTTAACAACAGAAAATTTGCCACTTCAAAGACTGGCAATTATTTCACAAGTTTTAGATAGAAAATGGCCAAATACCTTTTTAAAAATATATCAAAATCTCTAACAGTTAAAAAACAAACCAACATAAATCTCCAGCAGATAGAAAATAAATATACATCTAAAACAATCAATAAATAAATAAATTTGAAATAATTTTGCAAAATCTACCCTCAAGTATTTAAAACTGCATTGAAAATTTATCACTGGAAATTCAAATATTATCAATATTAAAAAAAATGTATATAATTCTTTTAACTGAAGTTCTGTGATATTTATAGAGATAATTTATTTCAACTTATATTAAAGAATTTTATATAGGTATTGTTAATTCTATATGAAAAGCTTAGTTTAAAGATCTACAAAAAAAATCCTTCTATCCACTTCAAATGTATTTATAGAAATGAAATTATAACAGAAATTTAAATATTCCTCAAGAGAAAATGAAATCTGTTTACAGTAATTAACTTCATTAACTCTCAAACCAACCAATTAGTTTGACAGCATAACTTTATACCCTTATAAATGTGATCATATAGTAGATAAGTGAGAATATAGATAAAATAAACAAAATAAATAAGAATAATTTTCTTTCAAGCTTGAACAAACTTTTTGGCCTCGCCCCTCAGACCGTGATTTCCATGAGCAACATATATGTAGTAAAATTTCAAATCAACCAACAGGTATGTACCAGCAATTCTAACAACAATAACGCATTTTGTGTATATTTATACTTTTAATCATGTTTTGGTCAACAGATGGGGCTAGTTGCCCACTAAATTTCGTTTATCTGCATAAAGTTTGCCAAATATATGTAGATTTCAAATATTTAACAA
Organism: Araneus ventricosus; assembly: GCA_013235015.1. Taxonomy (NCBI): domain Eukaryota; kingdom Metazoa; phylum Arthropoda; class Arachnida; order Araneae; family Araneidae; genus Araneus; species Araneus ventricosus. Next base: position 94,983 of record BGPR01003240.1, read on the forward strand.
AAAAATACACAATTTTTGATGCGACGTGTTAAAGAAATTGAGCAGTCAGAGGAATAAAAGGTTAAAAGCCAACGAAATCATGCCCCTGGCCTCGTAACTAGGTAGAATTAATCAAAGCAAATACGAAACAAATGAGCCGATGAAATGAACACAACCATACCCTGGTCGTGGCCCCTCACCTGATGGAAATTTAGAAATTTTCACCCACCTGTCTTTGACTTGTACTAGGTACGAAACAAGACAATAGGCGGCGCAGCTCTGCACAAAATTCCGCTGCGTAGTCAAGAATGCCTCAGACGTGGCACCGCCGAATTCTTGAAGGAAATACTGCAAGAGAGACATTTTGCTGTGTTTCTTGATCTGGTGTAAAGAGACCGTGTTCAGGATGGGCTCGATCATGCCGCTGTCTTCCGATGTCACGAGGATGCGATAGGGCCGTACCCATAGAGGAACTCGCTCGTGCTCCCAGATTTTCTGCAAAGCACAAATGCAATTATTTCCTTATTCAAACACTAATACACACAGACATTAAGAAACATAGATTTAAAACATAAGGCAGGAAATTAACCACTGCTCAAAAGACGGGCTAAAATTATTGCCGATCTGATTCAGTCAACACATATAACAAAATTTCCACTCTTATAGAAGAAAAAAATTTAAGGACCTTTTTAAGAAAATTCAAGGATCATAAAATTACACATTTTAGACATAAAATTGGAAATGACAAATCTAAATCAAATGTATGAAATCAAATAACATACATTTTAAAAACAGTTTTCATTGCTGAGAAAATCGGTTGTTGCTATTTAAAACAAAAAATTTTGTTCAAACATATCAGTTACTTTCAAAATACATCAGGATAATTGCAGGACTACTTTACTCGATGGAGAAAAACCCTTTATAGCTTTTTATTGTATTGTCAAATTAAGCTGTCTTTGAAGATACAAAGAGTGATAAGATTGATGAATGACAGAACTCCCATATTAACACTCTTTTTCTGGTGGTGGAATTCTCAAAGCAAAACTAAGTCGAAAACTAGTTTTCTCTTCTGTCCCATAAAAATATTGGATGAACATTTTTGCTCATTTTTCAAGGACCCAATGAAATATCAAGTACAGTCAAACGTCGCAAATCTGGACCTTTTTCATTCCATAACTCCCCCCCCCCCAAATGCATGGATATCCTAACTTTTATCTACCAAATAGGTACCCAGAGTCAGAAACCGGTCATAACCATCTGGGGAGGAAAGGGATTTAACCACATGTACAACAATGCATGACGAAGGTATTGCGGGGGGTATTGTAATCCTAATGTTAGGATCTCAAAAGAAAAGCTGAAATTTTCGAACTGCTTGAGCACATCAAGTCAATAGAACAAGAAATTGCTGAAGATTTTGAAGTACTGCATTGTGACGATCACTCCCCGACAGAGTGTCAGCTCACCGATGCCGAAATATGCAGTATGGTGTCGATGAACTCCCAAACTTCAGTATCCGATAGCGAGGAAGAAACACAAGCGGAAGATAAAATGCCAATTTACAGCTTAGTGGAAGTGTTGAACACCGCAATAAAAGGACTTGAGCAAAGGGACTTTATTTCGGAGTCGGACATAAAGGCGATACATAAAATAAAAGAGAAGTTACTGAATGAAAAACCGAAACTAATGAAGCAACTCTCTTTAAATTAAATGTTTTGTAATGTTAAAATTAATAAGAAATAATATTAATTATGTTTATAAATCAAAGAAAACAAGTAAAAAAAAGTTTTTTAAAAAATTTAAATTGAATTATATGTTTTATGATGTTAAATTCACTTCTTAATATTGAAATGATCCAAGATCCGGAATTATCCCAAATCCGGAATTGCCGAAGTCCCGACGATTCCGGATTTGCGACATTCGACTGTACTTCTTTTAGGGCCCTAGTAAGTAAAATAATAGGTAGTAAGGCAAATAATAAAAAATTCAAGGACCTTGTATAACAACACTCAACAGGTGAGACACAAGCTTGCTAACCTGTAATGTAGCGAGAAGTTGATAGGCCATCAGCTCTTGCCTGAGATCGTCCCCACATTTGATGATGGCGGAGAGCAGATTCCAGTTTGGCAGGTGGCCGTAAGGAGACGACTCCTTGATGCGTCGCACCTTCTCTTCCCAAGGCTCCTTCAGGGCCGCGGCAGAGGGGTCTTCGGGATCTCGCTGTGGAAGAACGACTCTCATGAGTAAGAAAAATATTACTTTTCAAGCTTTCATTTCACAACTCTACATAGCCCCAGTAGCACAGAGATATTGTACATTATTGAAAAATATTCGCAATATTGTATAATACTGCACAATATCTTATAATACTATATAATATCAAACAATATTGTACAATATCATGGGAGTAAGTCGTGCTACCTGGGGTGGATTTAACGGACAATAAAATAGACAAATGTGTCTCTCCTAAAATTCATGTCTGTAATAATATACAGTAGAAAAGGAAAATGTCCATTTTTGTAATCAAATACAAGTGAAAGAGGTAAACAATACATCCTTTAGCATAACAACAATAGGAAAACTGTCTATCCTTTCTTTTGTAGGAAAAACAGAGGAAATACGGAAAATATTTTTAATTCAAACTTCAAAAGGCGAGTTGTGACATCCTTGGTAGAAACGGTGTTACGACACTTACCTTAAAGGTACTTTTTGGAGCATTGATATTTTCCGATAATCTCCTACGGATTTCACCAGCAGCCACGTAAGCAGGTTCCCTACTATCTGCACTTGTTCCGCTGTCCTGAGACATTTCGGACAGGGCGTCTCTGTCTTTAGGCTTCAGACCAGCAGCATACTAACACAAAAAGAATAAATCAAATCACTCAAATTAGAACTACACCAATATGCTGGGTGCATAAACCTCAGCTGAATCAGTATTTAAATTATCCATGCTTTCATAATAATTTCATTTCTAAGTAGATTTATTCAGAAAATTGAATCTTTATTAATAAATGTATTTATGAAAAAATGCATTGGAACTTCAGGCAGTCAAATACACAGAAAACCTCTCTTTTCATAAAAGAGCTGGAAATTACCAGTATCAACAGTATTCATTTTATGTATTGGATGCAGTTTGCAAAACAAATTACATTGCAATAAAAAAGGTTTTAGCCTCTCAGTAAAAAGAATGACATCTTCTCCAACAAAGATAAATATTTTGCATCTGTTATGCATATTCTCCACTATTAGAGACAGCCTCGGAGATTTTGTTCCGAGGCAATTTCTCAACCCTTTCCCTCGTATGTGGAGTACAACTCGCCATTCTGAACGACACATTGTTTTAACATTCTTGTTGATTAATGATTGTTATAAAAGCAATAGAACAGCAAAAAGAATCTCAGAATAATTTTCAGGATTTAAAACTAACCAATAACTATATTTTCAACTTTTGTAGAGCTAAAATGAATACCTACACTTACACATATGGGGCCGTCCACAAATGATGTCACGCTTGGAGGGGGGGTTCATGGAAATAGTGACAAGGGGGGGGTAACAAGAAGTGTGACATCACACATTTTGGTTAAAATAAAAACATTTAAAATCAGCAGATTAAATTTTGAATTTCCCAGAATTTGGGGGTATTTTTTTTAATCGGGGCTAAAACAACTTTCATGCGATTTTTTTCCTCTTATATTCCTTTCTTTTCGAAAAATTAATTCAGGGTAAGTTCTGAGAATATGGCAGCAGCAAAAATTCTTCACCATTAGAAGAAAACCTCCCCCTGTCACGCCCTTGAAATGTCCAACAAAAGATACGTTGCCCCACCTGGGTGAGTGGTAGAACTGGTAGTGGCACAAACAGGTTGATGTTATTGAGGCGCTTTTTTTAAAAAAAATTCAATCTGTTTAAGAGTATTTTGTGTTCATGAAGTAAAGATTAGATTTAAAGCAAAATATATCAAATTCCAAAATGCTACTGTTTTCAATTGCTATTTTATTACTATTATATATTGACTATGTTTTTTGTTGCAAACTTTAATCTTATTTCTTGCAAAATAAGTACACATATAATCATTATTATTATGCTCACAGATGTCATTAAAACACATAGTTAAAGTTTAAAAATAAAATTTGAAATATGATCTATAACATAGTGCTTTGTTTCTGAACTGCAAGCATATGTTTATGTAATATAGCGTGACATGTGACAGGGGTATGGTGAAGTGTGACACTTAGTGACAAAGGGGGGAGGGGGTCAAAAATATTGAAAAAAAGTGTGACATCATTTATGGACAGCCCCTATATATTTATGCATCTTATTACATTTCTAAGGACATCAATAAATCTCTCTAGAGCATTTCCAACAACAAAATGAAAGAATTTAAATGCATACATGCCAACATTGAAAAGGTTGCTGTCCGTAGCAGAAGGTCTACGAGGGTGGCAGAAGCATGGAAACAGACGTGTCAAAATTTTGAATTTATCATTTATGTATTTCATCATATTTAATTAATCAAAATTTTCTATTTTTAAGAAAAATATTTTATCTGAATAAACAATACAAGAAATATATATATATATCATTTTTATTAGAGGAATTAGAAATAATTATGTGACATTTTTCAAAAATATGAAATGATGGGAAAAAAACCCGAAGGGGTTAAAGAATATTCTAACAATACGACCATGGGCCAAAAGTGGCCATTAAGAGTGGTGACCGCTAAGCAAGGGTGGCTACTTAGAGAAATTTTACCACGTAAAAAATTACCTGTAATGAAATGTCGTCATCTTCTTGTGTCCAACAGTCTGCATCATTATCCATGGCCGGATGCACGGAAAAAGAGACGCCGCTGAAGTCTTGACTGTGGAAGAATTCGGGGAGATTCTCTTCCGATCTCGTTTGCCTCAGAGCGTTGATCATCTTTGGGGGGACGGGCGAGCCATGGATATTGTCGACCTCAATGACTTCAACATATATCAAATATGGTGCCTGAAATTTCAAAGTATTTCAAATCCTGAAACTGATATTCACCGAGTAACACCAAAATAAAGCCCTCATGCTGCCAAATATTATATATAAATAGGCATTTTTTAAAAAATATAATATCATTTTAAAGGATTTAATACAGGCTTAATTACAGATAATAATGCGATTTTTTTAACTCACTACAGGGTTGTCGATTTTTTTATTTTTTTGAAAAAAATCGATTTATTTGATTTAAATTGGTTTTTTTTTATTTTAATGATTTTTTTAAAACTACATATATATATTTATCATTTGTATATTAGACAATGATCCCTACAGTCATAGAATTATATATATATATATATATATATATATATATATAACATACCAGTCATTAAGCTGCACTTTCTTAAAAAACAAATTAAAAAATTTAATTCAAAAATGTAACAACTATTTAAAAAATATTTGTGAACTAAAATATAAAAATTAATATACTTTTGATATATAAGACAATTTTATTATGGAAAAACGGAAAAATATAATAAAAATTGTCATTTCTTGACTATAGATATATTATTGTATGTTAGAATATTGGAGAATTTGACACTCAGTTGTTCATTTGTTTCATTACAAACACAAGTTTTGAAGCTTTCTCTAATCCTAATCTGTTTCACCCAAAACATTAAATAAAAAATTTTCTAGATAAAATTTTTAAATTCAGGCTTCGAGGTGCATTGAGTCACCATCAGGACTACCTGTGTGCCAAATTTCATGACTGTAAATGTGATATATTCGTCTGGACATTGCGCCCATGCTCACAAACATTGCCTTTTATAAGTATAGATCATAGTTTAAAATGCACTATGTAGATGTTTGTATATCTTTTGGAACATTTATATGCATTACTTAATTATCTTACATTTGAACAATATTGCAATATAAAAACTTTGTTGTCCCCAACGATATTCAGTTTTCTCCAGTATTAAAATGAAACTCGCTGCATTTTACTATGTTCTTTCTTTGTGAACACGAACCTTTCACAATATTTATTTATTTTATAAAAAAAGGAGCATCTAATACTTTGCATTTTATTGTGTTGCTCATTAGAGATTTATTTAACTCTTTGCGGCAAAGTGTGCCAGTTAATGGCACACCTATTTTCACTCGATTCTCAACCGTTCAATTCAACTATAAATGGAAAATGATAGGTTCAGGATAGTGCTAATAGTACTCCTTTCAGGATGTATATAGCAGTCTTATGAAATTTTGCTTCAGAATAGGAATTATTAGAGATAACGTTTGGGAAAATTCCTTGATAAGAAATTTTTTAGTTCTGGATGTTTAACAACTTTAGCAAAGTAACTGGAAAATTTTGCTCCACTATTCTTGAAGTTTTAATTTATAATTTTTTGTAAGATTCAACAATAATTTTTTGAGTGTATCAAGGTGGCTGTATCTAAGGGGGTTCTCATGAGGGGTGAAATCCAAAAGGGGGACGACCCCCCTCGGAATAAAGCAAGTTTTTTAAAAACTTTTTTTTGTAGATTCTATGTCTAGACAATAAACTAAACCCATTCATGCTGTTTTCTCATCATATTTTCAAAAAATTATTGCCTTGTGCAGCAAAGGGTTAAAATCTAATTTGCTTGTGTTCTCAAAATAAAGATATGGAAAGTACTCTAGTTACAGCAATTCAATAAAATATTTTTTTATCTTCTATATATTCTTTCTTTAAATATACAATTAAAAATACTTTAAAATCACTATTTAAAGATACATGAACAATTTTATTTCATTAAAGCAGCTTTATATTTAAAATAAAGTGATTTAAATCAGTGATTTTAATCAACTGAATTAAATCACCGCAACCCTGACTCATTATATTTTCAAAGTTTCTGTACGGTGGCTACAGAAACTGAAAAAAATTTCCTCGACTTTTCCCTGACTAAACTTACAACATTCCCCGATTTACAGCTACTAATTATATTAGTTTCCTGGCTTTCTCCCTACTCAGAATCACTGTATGTGTATAATATACATTATTAAAAACACTTATACCAGTTATTTAATATGAAAAAAAAATATTTTTATGAAATTTAATTTTAAAAAAATCGAATGAACATCATAAAAAATCTCTTAAAACAGTATATTACATTTCCTATATGTAAAAAGTACTGGAAATTTTAACAAAATACTTTGTTTTTGAAACTGCATAAGAATTCTAAGAAACATTAAAACTACTCTTTGCAACACAAGTTAAATTATATTAACAGTACAGGTTATTATGCTCTTTGCTCAAAACTTTAAAACAGTTTAATAACTATTTAGTGCTCTTTGCATGAGTACCAGAATAACATGTTGCAGCATAACTATAAAAATAGTATAATTATACGTACCTAATAATATATATTTTAGCAAAGACTTAAACAAGAGAAACTGCCAAAATATTACTTCAAATCTTTATTCTTTAGAGCAATTAATTTATGATTTGCTAATCAAAAACTTATGCTTTTATAAATGAATATAAGTTGATTTTTCCAATTCCATTTATTATTACAAATAATGCTAGACATAAGATACTAATTTATAGATAACTCAAGTAACAAATAACTATTAATTTTCCCAGATTGTTTGATATTTTTACGAATTTCCCTGACCTGACTTTTCCAGATTGATAAAATTCCCTAACTTTTCCCTGATATCCCCGTATGTACCAGAACTATATGCCATAAAGAAGAGAAGGAATTCAATTTTTTTTTTCGAATGGTTAAAATTTGAAAAAGAAATTAAGAACGTCAAATCTTGAGAGGGTCGAGTTGTCTGCATCGCATCGGCGAATCCATTATCTATTGATACAATAAGCCTCTTCCTTCATTCTACTACTCATAGCCAGAATGTGTTTGCAATGCAAATGATGGATCACGTTGGAAAATTAATGCAGGGAAATAAAAATTTAACATGCAGTACTTTTTCCTCCAATAAACATTGAAGACTGGAATTAATATTTTTAAAATTATACACGCTGAATTCAAACCCGATGATCATTTTGTAATCACCCTGAAAATTATAAAAAGTTAAATTAAGAAAATCACATTCATTGTACCTGGGTTTAATGAAAATTCCTTTTGATTAGACTGAATGGAAATGATTAATTAATTGGCATTTTTAAACAACTTTTTCAAAACTATCAATATCAAATTAAATCTTAAAAATTAATAACTAATTAGTCAGTGAAAATTATATAAAAAAATGCCTTATTTTGCATCTTGATTGCAAGTTTCAGATCATTCATAAAAATGAATCTGCAAATTCTAAACTGCCTTTAGGATAATTTTTGATATCTGGCAGAAATTCGACATCAAAGCTGCCTGACCTATGAATCAGATTCAACATCCCCCAGCCCAGAATCAAGAAATCAAGTTTGTTGATCATAATTTCTTTATACTTTTATGAAGTGCATCTTTATTTTAAAATTGCTCAATAGCTTAGCATACCATTTCTTCCACATTAAAAACTTTTCATGTTCAGTCATAAACACTCAGTTTCAGAAGATCTATTTCCGCAGGGAAGGAAAAGATACAAAACCCCCCCCCCCTCCGCAAACATTACTATTTTATAATCACTTCAAAATGTAAAAGACTATAATTTTCTAAAAACTTTTTATAATTATTTACCTTAAGATCAAATTTTCCATTTCAATATCCAAGTATTTTAACTGAAGAAACTACCCTTTAACTAGTTAGCCGAGTTTGACATAAACTCGTCATGCATGGAAACAAGTTTTAAAACTAAATTGTTTAACATATTTGGAGACCCAGAAGCAATAAAACAAATAACATATATAAATATTCATTACGAAAAAACTCGTGCAGTGTGAACAAAGCAGTTGTTTTCCTTTCCAAAGTGAAACCACCTGGGATTCATGTTCTGTTTTAGCCTATGCTAATAATGGACTCGCCAGGCAATAAAAAATATGATCTTGCCTAACTCTCATTATACAAACATCTCATTAGACTTCGTATACCTAGATTTAGTCAACGTCACTGTCCAACAGAGAATGGGATTCAGAAATTTTGTAACTGTTTTTCTTTTTTTTTTCTGCAAAATATATATGCTCATGCTAAGTAAATGAATGCATATTAATAATAAAATTACTACTTTCGCAAAATAAAACTGTATTTTTTAATTCAATACTTGAATTAGCTCCATTACCATCTTATTCAGCGTTATTTATGTTACCACCCTACCAAAAAGGATGCATGCAAGCTGCTTAATCGGTTGCCCTCTTGGTGCCAAAGACATTTGATTTTATTTAACCCTCATTGTCCATTACCATCTTATTCGGTGTAATTTATGTCACCACCCTACCCAAAAAGATGCATGCGAGATGCTAGGGACAGGGCCGAAGGGAATTCGAACGATTCTAGCGCACTAGGCCCCGCGTTTTTAAAGGCTCCGTACTGCTGATTGATTTTGCAAAATGAAAATTGATTGTATTGAATTATTTAACAAAATCAAAGTTTGTCATTGAGTTTTGCCATAATGTTATAATATTTAATTAAAAATAATTATTCGCGTCGTAACCAACTTTTTCTACTGTTCTGAAAATTATACTGACCTTTACCACTGCATCGGCAGAAAGATCTTTCTTAATTGAAAATAATAAAAAAAAATTGAAATCTAGCATTAATCATGAACGATTTACTTCTTTAACAAATCAATCGAATTCAAATTAACCAAAAACCTAAAATATATTATCAATAAATTTGCTGTGAAATATGTAAGAAAATGAAACCAAAATCGCGTATCGTAAACTTATTCTGGTAAGCTGCATACCAAATTGTATTTATGAAGTAATAGTTTTTGTTATTTGATTTATTAATGATTTTTTGTGTGATTGAAATATTAACTTTATTGAAAATAACTTAATTATTTATAATTTTCATGTTCTATACCAAATTGTGCAATATAATAAACAACAAAATGCAATGGATCATTTTTCTGCACAAAATTGGTTTCAAGGCCTCGCAAGTCAACTTTGTACCAGGCCTCGCTTTTGTTCGGGCAGCTCTGGCTAGGGAAGATTCATAGCAAATAATAATAATAATACAATGTAGAACATAACCTAAATGACATTGATTTGATTACATAATAACAGTCACTGATATTCTGCAACTTCCAATATGTTGCCATTAGTACTTTTTCAAAAAAC
>BGPR01003240.1:105145-143963 GCA_013235015.1 Araneus ventricosus
TATGTTGCCATTAGTACTTTTTCAAAAAACCATGGAATAACATTTTTTGAATAAATGACCAATGAAAAGAAAGGAAATCTATACTTAGCGTCTAAGTCAACTGGCATTTCTAATGCATCACACAAATAACATATATAATACATCTTTACCTGATGCATTTTAGGTAACAAGGAATGCCATAATGGCGATTATTTAGCAAACAATTCAGTGTCCGTATTAAATGCATTAGTGGCTGGACATGCGTTATTGACCGACATTAATATTCTCAGGTGCACCAAAATTATAATGGCACAATAGGGGGGAAATGTAATTTTTAATTTTCTACATCCGAAGTTAAAATTATTTCAGTAGAATTCTTCTCAACAGTTAAAAATTTTTATGATCTTATCAAATCTTTGTTAAGCAAACAATAACCAGCGGGAGTGGCCTCCCCGAAACCTTATAGCATACGACGAGTAATATGGGGTGGGTAAACAGCTAGTGGGTAGGTAAATATTCTTGGGTATTTATCCAAGGCCTGGTTATTTTGAGAAAAAAATTATGAATGGTGATTTACAATGAAACATGAATTTCCCAAAACTTAATATTTTGCACATTTTTACGTGAGCTGAGGTACGACAACTTTATTCAACGTTTTTGAGTACGAAATCTTATTACAGATATCACACAAGATTTCACCATACATTGCAGTTGGAGAATGTCAGAACGAAGTTAAGGTTCAGGGAGTTGCCATAATTTCCGAAGCGCGTGCGAGCAACTCACTACAATTTAATTCGTAAACCACCAAGGTCAAATGCCAACTATACTGACTTGAATGAAATAAGCGAAACGCTCACCAACACACAGTCGTAATGTGCATTTTGAACTAAATATGCTATTTGAACACCTGTTTTTTAACCGATTGAGATGAAAATTGGGCACAGATCTATAACTAATGTTAGCGTCCATAATAGCAAGTTTTATTTATCTAAGCGAAAGGGCTTATGAGATACAAGTATGTGATTATACAGACCGACAGACAGTCAACTCGTTGACGGATTTGGCCCAAAATATTATATGGACCTACATTCATGACGATAAAACTATATACCAAATTTTATCCATCTAGCTATTCAAGTTTCTGAGTTATAGTGTTCGCATGACCGTGGACATACAGACTGATAGACTTCCCGTTGACGGATTTTGTCCAAAATTTGATAGAAACCTACAAATTATGTTTAAAGACCACATACCAAATTTCATCCCAGTAGCTCCAATAGTTTTCGAGTTATCGTGTTCACAGACACACATAATTCCAAAATTGTGTTTTTCGGACTCGTGGAGGTCTAAAACGTAGAGATTCTTCAAAATCTCGAGTTCGAATTTTTTTGACGATTACAATACTTTATCTTTGTATACTTCGTATACAAGAAAGTAAAATTGCACCAATGAGAGAGAGAAATTAATATTATTAAAAGAACATCTCTTACTTTATCTTTGGAATTCAGAACTACAGATGCCTGCGGTGGTATTCGTAAGATCAGATGCTTTATCGTATCCGAATGAATGGGAAGCCAGACTCGAGCAGGAAGATTGAGGTTCAGCATCGACAATTCTGCTTGTAGTTTTTGAGCTGTAGAATATAAGAAAGCTTTTAAAATTACATATTTAGCCCACTGAACAACTATCAAATGCACAACTTCATCAAGGCAACTCCATACAACAAATGGCATTGATGTAAAAAGAGCATCAAAAAGATTTTAAACAAGAACCAGGATATCAAACCATCTTGCATGAATTGTAAATATTCAGGTGAAAATTCAGATGCCATCATAATTAGATAAAATAACTTTCTGATAATCCTCAGACGAATGTGCCATTCCGTTCAATTCTTTGCCATCTTGCATTGCAATGGATAGTGCTATGCTAAAATATTTGAGTAAAACATATAACAGTCTGTGTGTTAGTGTCTTGATTGTGAAATTTGAATTAACAACAATTGAAGAAAATTTTGGTTTTTGTTAAAAAATTTGTCCCAAAGGCAAAAAAGTTTCCTAAATATCTACATATATCAATAAAATTAAATATTATAATTTGCATATAAAAAAAAACGAAACCAATAATTATAAGTTTCAGTCATTGGATCATATTTTGTTACACATACTGACCATATCCAAATCTAAATTTCCAACTTTTAAAGTTTCTCTCAATGAAATTCCACAATTACATTTTGAATTGGAACTGTACTTAAATTGTACATAGCATTGTGTGAGCAATTTACAGCGAGTTTAGTGCAATATGAAAAAAAGCTAAAAATAAATTTGAACTAACATTCAATCCACCCTCCTTTATCAAATAAATGAGCATTTTAAAACAGGGACGTGCCAATTTGTTAGGAATGGGGAAAATATTTTAAAACTCAATAAGGACTGAAACATTTTTAAAAAGTATTACAGTAGAATCCCGGTACTCCAGACGGTCCATGGAGAATGACGCAAACCCGAATCCTGCGCTGATCCAACCCATGGATCAGAATGATATTCAAAATATCAAGCTGGGATATCGCAAGTTGCTTCTTACGACGATTCTCAGTGATCCTCTGCACAATGAAAACTTGGAAAAAACACAGACAAATGCAAATTTAAAAGATGTCGTGTTCAGTCTTGCTATCTGTGCCTATGTTGCTGATCAACAAGTCTTGGAAAACTTTGCTTCCCAATTTTATTGATTCTGAAGTTGAAGAAAATGTGCAAACTGAAGAAATTCAGCTTGCACCACTCGTTAACCAATTACAAAACACGAACCCGAAGTCTAATACTGAAGTCCTCTAGTGAGCTGCTGAGGCTGACGACAGTTTGGCTCGAAATAAAATTTTACAGACGATGAAATTATCAGGACGGTAACAGCAGAAGATGACAATGTCACCCCTGTGAACCCCATAAAAATTTCTCATTCTGAGGCTGGGGCGGCACTCAATACTTCATTACAGTGGGATGAAGAGCAAAATTTTGAAGCACACAAAATTATGCTCCTCAGACGTTTAAGAGACCGCGCATTTCAATTAAAAATTGGAACTTCCACACAAAGAAAAATCACTGACTTTTTTGGACACTGATTATGTTCATTCACTTGCATATGTAGTAATTATGTATGTACATATCATGTTCATAGTGTATCATGTTCATACAATTTATCCATACAATGTTAGTTCGTACAAATATACCATGGTACCTATACATACAATTTTTGAAAAAAAAAGTGTTTTACCTCGTAAAAACCTCGCTAATCTGGACGTCCTTGTGCCTGAATTCGTCCGGATTACCGGGGTCCAACTGTAATACTAATTGCTATGAATAAAGTCATGACTGCATTTCTACAAGTTCCTCATAATATGGATGGAACCAGAATGTGCCAATCCTATTTTTATACTGTTATTTTAAAATATGCAGGTGGTTGATTAGAACCCTTTAAGTTAGCTGCATCTGGCCTGTGGGTCATAGTCTACCCATCACTATTTTAAGATGTCACTGTTAGATCATGGGTAAACAAAATTTGGTGAGCATTTTATAGGAAAAAAGTATCACTGATTATTCTCAAAAGCAAATGATATCTGTCAAATGATTTTGTTCTTCTGAGAAGTAAGAGAAAGAGAATGCAAACTATGAAAACCTTACTTTTCAACTCCTTGGTGAGAACAGGTTGAAGACGTAAACCTATAGACATTAATGCTTGGACAAAATCTTGTTCTGCTCCCAGTCGAGGGGCCTGGGGAGAAATCGAATCATCATTGCACGGCAATTCTAATGCAATTAAGACATACTACAGACACTATTCATTTACTTCGTCAGAACTAGAGTTACAGTTAAGGGATTAAACAGGTAATTTTTAATCACACATACACACAAAAGACAAAACTACTCTTATTCCTAGCTGAGCATTTGCAGAAAATATACTTAAGAAGAGAGATCACTTTAAATACTGTAATATGTAGGATATTACCAATAAGCATAATTTAATCGCCGCATAAATAAGAATTGTAAAACTAGATTATCACATATGATAGATGGCATCAGAGTCCTATTCATGATGCGTCACGAACAGTGCCCTCATCTCCTCACAAAACCAAGGAGCACGCTCAGAGAGGTGCAGATTGGCAATCTTCTCACGTAACCCCCTTTTCATTAGAATGTAGGCTCCTCTGCACGGCGTAATTAAGCCACCCGATATCACTATGCAACAGTAACTATATCTCGTTTAACTTTTCCTTCTGGTTATCATGAATTACTTTTCACCCATTAACGTCTATCCCAGTGGTAATCTAGTGAAATAACCTTGCCTTTGTGTCAATAATTAAACTCCTCGTTATCTTTCTTTTGTATATATTTTCCTCCGTAAAATTCTCCCTCTAGTTCTTAAATAAATGTTTTCTATTTAAAATGAAGTCTGTTAAATTTTTCATGTAATATTTTGTTTTAAATTTAATGTGATTGAAACCCAAGTAAATCCCCTAGACCTAATTCCGGTCCATTTACCCCTTAAAGGTAACCCCTCTGTGAGCGTTCTGTTTAATCTAACAGAATTCCTACATACACGAAATATATCAAGCAAAAGAAACGAGGCAAATTGTTATATTTGTCTACCAATACTATTTACTAAGAATTCAAAAACAATTATCAAATTAAATATGAAGGTCATGTAATAAACACTGCACTGAAATAATTATTTAAAGTAATTTGCTCAAAATAATTATACACAGCTTTTCTTTAGGAAAAGCTAAGAAGTAAAGAAAAATAATAATATTGTATGTTTCATCAGTTTATATGAATAGAAACTTTTTCTTGCACACCAGCAAAAAACTGTCTCAGTTTGATTTTCCACAACAACTAAAAAAACATGTTTGGACTTGCAGAGATAAACTTTAAAAGAGACCCAATAGAAATGCAGCATTATGTTGCAAG
The DNA here is from genome assembly GCA_013235015.1 of Araneus ventricosus. Taxonomy (NCBI): domain Eukaryota; kingdom Metazoa; phylum Arthropoda; class Arachnida; order Araneae; family Araneidae; genus Araneus; species Araneus ventricosus. Next base: position 110,083 of record BGPR01003240.1, read on the forward strand.
TAAGTTTTTATACATAGCCCATCCATCACAGAAAAATCTATAATCTACAAATCTGTATACACAATGATTCAAAATTCAGCACACAAACTATGAGGGGAGGCACAAAAACAAGCCCACAGGAACATACAACAGAAACGGCACTAGACGGAGCCAGAAGATGCCGAAACAACAAGCCAATAATGGGCAAAAACAATTTATTTCACAATACTTCACACTATAACGAATACAACTGTTCAAACTTCTTACCATTCACAATTATGAACATTTAACTGTGGCAGTGTATGGATGAATGAACCTTTTTGAATATATATGATAATTAGCAGTACACTCACGGCGTTGCAGGATGAACACGTCTTCTGGAACTAAAGATATCAACCTTTAACACTCGACTATCAAAAAGTATAAAAACAAATTAAAACCATGAACTGTCAGCATGACAACGGACAGTACTGCGAAATCTCGCTGAAAGCAAAAGGATTATGACATCATGTGGTTTCGACAAAATGCATGTTGGGAATGGAACACAACAACCTTGGTTACGAAGAATCACGGAGGCAAAAATGGAGCAAAAATATTTTAACACTTCAGAAAAAAAATTCATTAATATTCAACCATAAAGACATTTTAACCGTTCTTGTTTTAAATCAGGAGGGAATATTCCATTCATTACCTCAAAAAAACAAATGAAAGAGACAACACTGTTAGAACGGTGGATGCAGTAAATTTAACCGACTATTTTAAAAAAATTCTCAAAATTCAGTAAATTATGTTTGAAGCTCAAAACAAATTTCTTTAGAAAGAAAATTCTTTGTTCTATCCGATGGTGTATTGATTGTTTTTCAACCAGGGTGTGTACTCAAATTTGTAGGAAAAAAGTAAGCACTTTTTAAGCACCTTAAGAGGAAAAGTAAGGACTCGCAAAATCTTTAATGCCGATGATCATCTTTTTTTCTTCTTTTAACTTAACAGGATTTAAGTAATAAAATATACAGGAGAGAAATTTAGCACCAATCCTACTGTCAAGACTAGAATATATTCACATTAACTTGTTACAGGAAAACATTTCTACATGCAGAAAAATAAACCAAAAATACTTATGCAACAAGATTTTGAGATGCAAAATTAGAATGCCAAATCATTAATTTCAATTACTTTCATACATAAAATAGTTCTTGCTCAGAAAACTCATAACATCTTCTGAAAAATAATGAGTTTGTAAGCACCATGATAAAAATAAGCACATTATACAAACTCTGAATAAAAAGTAAGTACTTTTAAGGGCCTTCTAAAACGAAAATAAAAAGTAAGCAGTTTTTAAGCACTTTTCATGACCGTACACACCCTGTCAACTATCATTAGAAAAGATACTACAACCATAAACGTACCGAGAATCACCCAAAACATTATAAAAAATTTTCTAGATTAAATTTTAAAATTTGTAACAGTGTGCATGCAGAATTTTGAATCACCTTGCATAATTATTCCACTTCAGGATTTTTTGGGTCAATTACGGGTATTTCTTAGGCAAATGTCAGACCCTTAAACGGGAAAAAATCTTGTTTGAATCTTCTTGTTTGACCCCAGCAAAGCACAAGAAGCCGGATTCCTCCATTTTGTTCTTTTGCTTTGGTCCTCGCATAATTATGCATCATAAGTTTGCATGCAGTAATGCACAAAAACATGTTCAAGTAAAGGAGTAGTATTAAGTGCACCTACCTGACAAGAGCAGTGCACTACTTGTCCCCTGAGATCACTACAAATGCTCTTGCAACTATCGAAACACCTGCATCCATTGTCGAATGCACTCCCAGAAGCCAGATCTTTGGGGGCGTGCTTACTCAAGCTCCCTGTCGTGGACACACTTCTCCTCATTGCAGTATTTCCCCCGAGACCTGAAAAAATACCAGACGCTTCATTAGACTGCAAGTGACGAGGGAATTTCTTAAACATTACAGGAAATGTTAGAATTCTTACCAGTCGCATCAGAATAGGATCTCTGATGAGTCTTTTTAGGAGATAAGATAGGGCCAGTAGGTGGACATGGCTTAACAGACTCCCTAGGCCTGAAAAACAATTTACCTTATATTGCAATTCACACAACATGAATAAAATTAACTTAATTCTACTGTTTACTGCACCACTAAAATAGGTGCAATAAATGATATTTTAGTTAGAATTTTGAATTGCAAATTTTTAAATCTGTACTAAAGCTAAAAATGGTTAAAACTCCTTTTCTTCATAGGAGTAAACATCCCCATGTAACTGTAGTCATTTTTTCCCCCTTTGTAAATTGGTAGACACTCCAAAATTTATTTTTATTCTGTTTACAATTCATGAGTTTGTGTAAAACAAAACATTTTTCTTTTCAGGAAAGGCCAAATATTGCCCCCTATTTGCATACGAGTTAATCAATACTTTTCAACAAAATTTTCAAAAACTTTATGGAAAACATTTTGCAAATGATCCCAGTTCACTACTGCCAATAGAAAAATCTATATTTAAGAAGACCAAACGTCCATAACTTAATACAACTGCTCATAAATTCAATGCTTAAAAGATCACAAACTTTGACATCAAGAGGTCAGTATAAATTCACAGATATAAGGTCAAAAGCGTTAAAAACCGATATAAAAGTGTTAAAATAACAGCACCTTTTTGGTATCTTAAACACTTCTAGACGAGCAAGCCACGGCTGCCAATTAGTTCACCACTGGGAGTTGGTACATTCACGTATTACGATACAGCAAATATTCGTGCCAAGTTTACGACTGTCACAAGACATACACAGGTACAGTGATACGATCAAAAATCAGTCAACATCCACTTGGCAATCTTTTTTTTTTTATAAACTTGACAATAGATATTTATATTTAAATTTTTTAACATTTTTGATTGTCTGTTAACTTTTTATGACATAAAAAATAAGTTTATAAGAACCAATGCATGGGTCAGTGTCTGACCTGCAGGTCATAGGTTCGCCACCACTGTCCTAGGAGATCTAAATACATTTATGACAATATCATGACTACCTTTTCAACCCTCAAATATAGTTACAGGTAATGAAGAGCATAGTTAGATAAACATCCCATTTAGAAGCTACACAAAGGATATCTGGGATGGATCTCATAATTTTGAATTATGATTAGATGATAAGCATGGCATTTTAGCCACCGCCCAATACCAGCAAGAATAAAAGTCAAGGCACTGGTGCTTATATTCTGGATGCATGAAGAAATGGACAGGTAAATAGTTATTATTTTTTTTAAATCTTGAATACTTTGACTCTGGCAGCGGAAACTCAAAATTATGCCACTGTTTAAACCCAACTGATTAATATTAATAGGGTTGTGTTTGATTTATGGCAATTCCAATACAATTAGGAAACTATGCATAACGTTATCTAGAGCATAACACCAATATAGATGCCAGAGTTGTACAAGGTGTGGTAAAACTATGCAGATCAAAATAATTAATAAATTACCTTAGTTCTTCAGACAAAATCATTTTTTTCAATTTTGAGCCCTGCGACTTTTTACGGGACGGCGTATTTTCAGAACAAAATGCTTGCAACAACCATGCGAGCTGGAGAGAAAATTCTACACTATTACGACACCTGAAAAAAACAAAATGCAAAAGGTTTCAACAAGGTAGCACTGAATAATCTGAACTAATAATAAAGGAGACAGTGTGTTGACACTCTACAGAGCTCCAAAATTTCGCACATATATACTTTGGAGAGTGAAAATGAGCAGCTATTTTTCTGAAATTTTAATTAAAAATTAAATTAAAACGTGACAACTTCATAAAATATTATTGCACATAAATTTGTCCCATGTGGCCTATCTTTAGCAATGCTACAAAGACATAATATTAATGTAATTATTCACTTTTCAAACCCAAATATGACAAGAAGCTGACAAAATTAACTGATGCTATTTATCTTTTATTTGCCACTCAACAAAACACAGCTCAAAATAAATGACAAAAGTTATTTAATGAGTACAAGATTAAAATCAGCCAAGAAAAAAAGTTACTTGTTCACCTTCACTGGGGGAATCCCTATTTTTATCAGTTATGATTATTTGGTAAAAGTTAGGGCTTTTTTCTTTTGCTCATTACTGCATCTTTCGAAGCAGCATTTTGCTGAAAGCTTCACAAAATGAACATGAAATCTGTAACAGCTCTTCTTGTTCCAGTTCAAACAGTGGAGAAAGAGAAAAATTATAATGGCTATAATATACATCCTATCAGATCCAAAAAAGTTATCTTCCACTTAAAGCTTAACCGTTTACAGGCCAATGTTCCCGAATTGGGAACATCGAATTGAAAATTCATTTAAAAATATATTGTTTAAATTATTAATTATAATTGAACAAAAATTTGATTTCTTGATATAGAAATTATGTTTCAGATGTAAATGAAACAATAGGAACAATGTACAGAAATTCTTAAAAATGGGCATTTTTTACATTTTAATTAATTTCTAAAAACTCGTACACATAATTAAAAATGTCTATGTTACTAATAAAATATAATTATAAACAGAAGAAATGCATTTTCTTTAATTCATTAAAGTTCCACGTTACCAATTAGGAGCATTGGCCAGTTGTCACTATTCTGTGAAAATTATGAAATCCACTTCGGTTGTTAAAAGGTTAATAGTTTAATTTTAGTGGAAAAATTCATTTTTATCTTGAATCTGGGAAAGGGAAGAGAATTATAGTGTGGTGGATAATCATTTATGTATAGCTGGAATGATAATTCTGAAGTGATTGTTTCTTCCAATAATTTTTTTTCATTTCCCAATCAAGCTAATCAAAAGATTCTAATGCACAGAAGAAAAAGGTATGCCTAGGACAACTGAAATTGATTCATAAATTTGATTTTGGGTTGGGTGGGGTTGATAAGTTGCAAAAATTGCGAGAAACTACTGTCACATCTTCGCACAAAGAAATGGTGGTATATTTTATTTGCAAAATGTACCAAGTATAGTTGTTGTTCGTGGATGGCTCATGTTTTCATACAGCAACTCACAGGAAATGTAACAACTCACTCATCTGGAGTTTAGTGGACAAGTTACAATTGCCTTTTTACAAATTGCAACAAAAAAGGATGGACCTCATACATGATCAAAAGTTGCTGGTTGTGTATCGCAGTGGAAAAGTGATGATCATTGCCTTATTCCAACAGCTCAGGTAAGTATTGTGACAAAATCGTCTTGTGGTTGTATGTGAATGCAGTCCAATAAGCAGGATTAAAAAAATAAAGCTCTTTATTTTACAAATGTTCTAAGCAAAGAAACGTAGCACAAGATCTAAAACGGCACTTGTAAAAATTCACAATAGAGATTACCAATCAATCTCAACACAGTGCTCAAAGGTTTCTTGTTAGCTCACCAGCTTGCTTGCTGATCAAAATCCAACTAACTCCTCTTGGCCCGAGAGCTTGCTTTTATACTTTTTCAACAAGAAGTGACTTCATTACATAGGAAGTGATGCAATCTTCAGAAAGTTCATGAAGCCGGTAGAAATAGGTTGAAAGTTTGAGGTCCTTCTAGAAAATTCCTTTTGTCGCCAAGTCGCCAAATTTATCGCCCAGATTAGCATCTCGGGGAAATGACTTTATAGCTTTGTAACAATATGCATAACATGGAGAAAATACAAGATTACAGTGCAATGAGTGCAAAAAAAGGGGATTGTATTCGAACTACTTCCCAGAATGCCGTAGGATACAGTTATAAAGTTTCATTTCCTCCACTGATTGCGCAAAATATATTTTCAATTCATGTAAATTAATAACTTTTCAATTGAATTCATATCTGTGCTTAGTTAGAAAAATAATTATTACAATACTTTACTTAATATTCAGTCTGATGATCACTGTTATCCATTTCTATGTCCAATGTAATGAGATTAATCAGAAATGGCCAATGTTCCCAATTGGGAACATTTAAAAATTTTTTATTCGTATATTAATGATTGATATAATTAAACTATAAAGCAGTGGTAGTCAACCTGGTCACAACCGCCCACTAGTGGGCGTTCCACTTTTCATGGTGGGCAGTAGCGGAGCAACCAAAAGGATAGATTTAACTATAGCGAGTTGTTTTATAAAGAATTATTCTGCCAAACTTAGCGAAAATTCAACATAAAGTACTTGGTAAGTAATTATTATATGAATGTTTTAACTTGCTGTAAGTCTGCTTTATAAATTTTATAAAGTAAAGTTACTTCCCTACTTCATAAATCACCATTACTGGTGGGCGGTTAGAAAATTTTACTACTAACTGAGATACAAAAGTGGGCGGTAGGTATAAAAAGGTTGAAGACCCATGCTATACAGCATTAGAAGGCGAAATATGCACAAAAGTAATTAAAAATTAAACAGGGCCTGAATTCGGTCTGTAAATGGTCAACATTTATTTTATCTTTTGTGGTTAGATGATTTAATATTGGAATATGATAAATCTAGATTACAAGTAATATATTTTTTTCCTTTCATTGTTATAAAGAAATTCAAAATACAACATTGTAAATTTTGTATCTGTATTGCAATGAAAAGTAAAGCACTCAGATTCTTAAGAGAGCCACGAATTGAAAAGTTAGACGAAGTCAGTTGGGCGTACCTGTACACGAGATAGGGATGTATCGCTTCTGCCAGATCGGAATGATGGACGTACAAGCTCACGAGCTGAGGCAGGTAAAAGTCGACACTTTGATCATCGAAAGTAAACATTCGATTGCCTGGAAGAAACAACATCATGAACTAACACATCACAAAAGAGTTTTCAAGATAACTATCAAGATGTTTTAATGAGAACACAAAAAGAAATCCCAAATCTAATAATAACAATCCAACAATATACAGGAAATCCACTCAAATCGTGGCACAATAACCAATTTCTAAATCATGTATTTGCATTTGGAAAAATAGTTTAGATAATATACACACCTATCGTCGTCATTCAGTCAAAAGCCACTAAGTCAAAAACTATAGTCGAGATGTGGTCAGTTTAAACTTAAATAATTTTGAGTCTTGATGCACAACTCAAATGCACAACTCAATTTTTAATGATAATAAATTTTATTATTTATCATCATTAAAAAAATGTCGAAAATTATTTTCAGATTTCTAGCTCCTACAGTTTATTTACTGAAGTTACGATAAGTTTCTATTGCAAAATAATGAATCGAAAACTGTAATTGACTGCAATAGTCCATCAAAAGATTTTTGTGGACTTTATGACTTCCGCCTGAACGACGACAGCATTATTTTATTTGACTCAATTAATGAACTGCTGAAAAAATTATGAAGTACAAACTTTTAAAGGTCTTATTAGTCATATTTAGCAAAATTTTCTCTAGTCTGTCAAGTTATCGTGTTTTGGTTACATTAAGCCATGAGGTTTGACATTTGTCACGACGGTACAAATTTTTTATGACCTCAGCCCCGGCCCAAATCCTGGATCCGCCAATGGCAACCCCCACTAGTGATGTGTCGTCCACTCCGGAACGGATCCGATTCCGACCAAAAGTAACGAATCGGCGGAATCGGATTCATGAATCGGAATTATTGATTCGGCGGCATCATGATTTCGATTCAGAATCACCGATTCGGATACATAATCTTAGAAGAGCATTTGTTTCGTTCTGGAATGAACGATACATCATTTGGGGAGCAACGATATATTTCATGGGAGGTCCTAACCAGAAAATAGAAATCAAAAGCGTCTCAAAATACTGAAGAATCTTGCAAAGTTTCATCAAATTCACTAGCAAAATTTTTAAAAATTAACAGAAATGTTAATTTAAAAATATAATTAGTAATTAAAATTATCATCAATATCATTAATTATAATTATTAATCAAAATTATTCATTAAAATTAATAAATATAATTAATTACATAATTAAAATGATACGTTATTAATTATGACTCATAATTAAATTAAAATACAAGTTCAATAATTTATAATAATGTTTACATAATTACTGTAATAAATATTATTACAGTAATTATGGGCAATAAATCCATTTACGATTCGTAGTCGTAACAAATCCGCGGATACGGATCCGGACTCGTGGATCCGACTCCAGGAAAGGAACGAATCTGACACATCACTAACGCCCACATCTACAATGCACTGGAAATTGATGCCGAAGCCATCCAGCACAGGGAGGATCTCCCGAGAGGGGATGGATCTGACCTTGAACCCCCGGGCATGACTCACAAACCAGGAATTCGGAGTCGCCAAAAGGGAGCGATACGATCTTGGGCATCTTTTGTCACTTTCTCCGATATCCCTCCCGATGATGAAAATGTCGCGGCGGAAAACACTATTATGGGATGGGAAGTTGTTAGTCCGAAATTTCGGTATTTCGTGGAAATTAATCAACGCGTGGACCAGCTACATAACATTTATGGTCGTTCGGGGACAAAGCACACGGGCAACAGCGGGCTAATTTCGTCCCATCGTTAAGTTTTATGGGGGTTTCATAAAACTTGATGACCGACCAGCCATAAATAATATCAAAAGGAAATCACTAATTGGTAGAGCAGTAAGAGCTCTTATTGCATCCTATAGTTCAGAGAAAGCTATTTTCGTTAAATGAACCCACATAAGTTACATTTCAGAAAGCAAGAACTAGATACAAGATGCTGTTCGATTGGATGGAACATTTCGAACGAAATGAAAAAAATCACGAACTTAAATTTTAATTTTTTCTTCTACTCTACCTGGTTGCATTTGCGGACGAAACTGGAGGACGTTAGTAATAAAATAAAAATGATTGGAAAAAAAAAAAACTGGAGAACAATCGGTTCTCTAAAAATTGATAGTGGAATTCGATCACCACCAACTGGAACTTCCGAGTTCTCAAGTTGCTTATTTGAAACGATTTTGGAATCGAAATTCCCACCGTTTAAACCAGAGGCGGCGACTGGGGGTAAAAAATTAATACAAATTTTAAAAATTCAGTTAAAAAATTAGCTAGCCTTCACGGGCACCAGTCAACTGTCCGAACATCAGTGGCGAATCTAGGATTCGGGTGGGGGGGGGGGGGGGGAGGTCATAAAAATCTTGTATCGTCGTGACGAATGTCAAACCTCAAGGCTAAACTGAACCAAAACTCTAACTTTACTCACTTGACAATAAGAATCATAAAGAACAATAAAATACTTTCTATAATTTAATAAAAATTACAATGAAATAACTAGTAAAAATGTCTTCGACCGCGTCAAAGCTACAAGTACAAGTAGAATTACTACAAAAATAGCAAAATTTTCGAGCCTGTCCAAGCCAGAAAGCAATGTTGAAACGTTTCTATTATTTTTTTAAAGAGGGAAATTAAGAAAAAACAGTTGTAATGATTTAAAATAATATCAAGAACTCTGGCTTGGCTCTGGGGGGGGGTGTAGCCCGATAGCCCCCACCCCGATTCGCCACTGCCGAACATTATACGCGCATCCAGCTATTGTATTTTTAAATTTATCAGCTAAAATTATTCGTGTCCATAGGGAATATAATTCGATACAAAAATTACGCGGGATCCATGAACATCTTTAGCGACCTCTGTACTTTTAGACAAATCAGAATAGGTTATCTTATCGGATCAGAGAGAAAAACGAACGGAGATTAAAGTGAAGTACATTTACCGCAACAAAGTGATTTTAGATAAAAACCAAAGAATAAAGGTACTACTAATAATAAAAGTGAATGGCGCGTCTGTTGGCGCTCTACAAGGAAGACTGTTGAGCTTGCGAGCTACCAAATTTGCCATGAAAATACAGTCGACGCTCGTTATAACGACCACACATTACAAAGACCATTCCATTATAACGACCAGTGATGAAATCCCCAACTGTGTTTCCCCATGCACCCTATGTTATTTTACTTCCGGCAGTGGCGGACTGGGTCTGAAAATAGTGGTTGCCAGGTGTCAGTGAGGGCCCACACATATCTATAATCGTAACATTAATTACATTAATAAATTATATGTATTTAATTTTTTATATTTAATTATATTAATTTAAATCTATAATATTTAATAATTATAGATTTAATTTATTTTTTTATTATATATTTCATTTTTCCGCGTTTTTAAAATAAATCCCTTTTAACACCCTTTAATTTTCTATGTTTAAAATAACGAAACTATGTTTAAAGTTATTTGATTTTAAATTCCGCAAGTTAAATATTATATAAGAAACACGGACTTTGGGTACAGGGCTATTTTATTTATTTGCTTTAGAGAAAGAGTTCTTTTTTCTCTCCCATATTTCTTGGGGGCACAAATTGCCTTCTATTTAAGGGGGCCCACTTGCCATCGGGCAAGCTGGCAACCTCGCCAGTCCGCCACTGACTTCCGGTATAACGACCGTCCAGGCGTCACCATCCCACAGCAACGTCCAATTCAGCTTCGACACTCTTCCCGGTATTTTTAGTAAGAACACGTTTCAACGTAAATGGAATTGACAGTTGTATTGTCAAGCTTCGTGGATGAGTCTCTTGCGCGCTGTTCAACTTTGATACAGGGGGGGGGGACACTGTCAACAGAAGTGAAATTAGATAATTTAGAATAAAAAATGTTTCAAGTGCTATTGTCTAAATGCTTTTTTGAAAGGCAAGAAAATGTACAGAATAATATTTATCATCCACCGGAAATAGAAAATTGCGTACCTTGCAAAAAAATTCACATATGCAGAAAAGACAAACAACCATTTTGATTTTTAGAAAATAATGTTTTGTAAGTATATACAATTCCTTTATTTTCATTTTAAAATCTGTTTTAGAATATTTTTAATTGATAAAATTTTATTTTTACATTAATGATAAAAAATAATCGATATTGATGGAATCTTGTAATGTTTTACGGAACTGGTGAGTATGCATGTACATTTTTAATTATACTCACTATAAGACCACCTTCCGTTAAAGACCAGGGACGCAGGGTCTACGTTATAAGGAAAGTCGATCAGTTTTCTGGAGGAGGAATTGGTGCACCTCGGAGGCAGTGGTAGAGACCGGGAAAGGAGGCAGGAAGCCTCCTGAAACAGTGAGGCCAAAAAAGGGATTACTGTTTGTTATTTTTAAAAGAAATAATTAGGGTTCAAAAAAATACACATGCCAGGGCTGCCGCTTCCTCTTACTGATGTATGAAAATGCCGTATACAAAATCAACTAACAAAATGAAAAAAATCAGACACAGACGTGAATAACACAGAAACAGGGTGGCGCCAGAGGGGACTGGGGCCCTGTAGGGGAAAATTTATATCACGTAGGGGGAAATCTTGAACGTGTATTTATCCAACTGTAGTACGTAAATAACTGGCGAAAATTTGAGAACAATTTCATTACACTCGTCCTGCCTGGGGAGATCGTGCCCCCCTGTCGGACAAATCGTGCCTCGTCGCGCAAACTTAGCGCCAGTTCCTGAATATAACAAAAGCCCAAAAGGAGGCGCAGGCCTGCCTGGGTCCGCTGCAGACTTTCGTGAAACGTCGGGGTAAAATCACAAAGAAGCGTCGCACACATGCACCGAACATCAACTTCTTTATCATGCAATATTTACACAGAGGCAGGCATACGTTACTGAAGAAGAACTGCGCCGACGTAGCGAAAATACAGCTAATGAATTCATAACCAGATATGCGCTACCGGTTGCTGTGATGTCATCAACAAATTTTCTTCGTGATTTTCACCCAACTTTGTAACTCACCGTGACTAAACCAGAATTATAAATTCTATAATTTTTTTGTAATCTTCACGTAATCTTTTCTTCAGCAAATGAAACTAAACCAACCTCTATGTTATTTACAGGAGTCATAAGCGTTTAAGTTTACGCGAAAAAAGCGTCATCATTTTTCTTTTCCTCTAGATACGCCGTTCATTAGACTAATTGCGTAGAGATCAAACAAGCACATAAAAAAGAATTTTTAAAGTCAATTTCTACTTAGGTCAACAAGGAAAATTTATTAGTATTTAGTTGGCAGTAATTACAGCAATTAATATAAATATGTATATGCGCTAGAATCATAATATTAAGGGCAAAATAGAAAGAATCTCCTTTGCAATTTTCTTATTACTTTTCCTTTCTAGGTAGTTGATCTATTATTTTTGTTTGGTACTATTTATTCGTTTTCTATTTTTTTGTTTCGTTCATAGTTGATATGGTCTATAATTTCATTCTCTATGAATCACATTCTCCTGTAGAGTTTATATTGATGCGATTCTCACCGATGGGAGTCGTGCAGAGACGAATTGGAAAACGATATCGCAAGAAAAGAAACGAAACATTCTTATTAGGTGGTGGTATGAATAGGGAGAAAAAAAGCGGTGAGGGATAAAAAAATGTCAGAATTCGGCAGCCATAATTCAGGAAGTATTTCAAGGGCATTGTTAAGGTCTGAAGGCTGAGGGATCATCTTTTTTTAAAAAAAGAACATTTTTTTTCACAGTTTCCTCATAAAAGGATTTTGGTGGCAGAACATTCCAGCACGATTCTGGCATTATGTATTCAGTCCTAAACATCTTCTCACTTCCTGATGTTACAGCAGAGGGACACCTCAGATATTTCTTATTAGACACACGCAGACCCACTGCCCATAGGGTTAGCGGAGAAGAGTACAAAGACAATTCCATAATGAAAAACCTTCTGACAGTCACGTAGACATGACACAGGCTACAAACAAAAAAAGCTGAACTGCTACAAATAATAAGTTCCAAACAAATATAGAGGAGTAAAACATATAATTAATTGAACAATAAAATAAACGAATTTAAACAAAAAGTGTTCGATAGACAATCATGGGAGCGGTCTCTCCTAAACTGCATACCTCCCAAAAGTTGCTGCTCCCCCGCGGATAAAAAAAATTGAACCCATTGTAACCCAGAATGTAAATGACTATCAGTTGTGTTTCGTTCATTGCAGATTATAAAGGATTGAAAAATAGTCAGGTAGTGAAGAATTATATTCAAAGAGATGTGGTATAAATACTTGCAATAGATATAATATGAGATATTATAAACTCTAGCAATGCAAGTTCGCAGTGGAAAAAACAGGGAGATATAGCTGCTCGTCTGAATAATAGTTGCAGTGCAGAAATTGCTTCAGTACGAAGTGGTGGAGATGGCAGATAGTTCAAAAGTAAATATACGAGACCGAGCAGACAGTCAACCCTTTGACGATTTGCACAAAATTTATACGGACCTACATTCATGACGATAAAACTTGTACACAAATTTTATCTATATACCATACAAGTTTTCGAGTTATAGTGTTCTCACATGACTGAACAGTAAGATAGACTTCCTGTGACTGATCGTCCAATTCGTATAGAAACCTCAAATTATGTTGCAGTATCACATGGCCGTATATTCATCCCCGTAGCTCTACTGTTTTCGAGTCTGTTCACAGACAGAATAATTCAAGTTGTTTTTGTTTGACTCAGGAGCTAAAACGTGGAGATTCTGAAAATCTCGAGCTGAATTTCTAGACGATTACAATATTTTTGTGAGTACTTCGTATACTGAGAAAGTAAAAACGGATAAGTCTGGTCTCTTCGCATACAAGAGGTTTGAAAATTGCGTCTTCGGTGAAGCGGAGGAGGAGGGGGGGGGGGGGGGGCGCATCAAACAACGCCTCCTGAGGAGACTGAGTGCGAGAGGCTATTTTCAGGTATGTCACGAGAGGCGGTGCCCCGGTGCGCGAGCCCTCGCTGACCCATTTCCGGGGCTTCCGTGACTGGAGGGGGCACGCGACAGACGCTCGCCCTTTGGCGGCCCTGACATTTCTACGGCTGAAAGAAGTGGGACGGCATAAATATTTATCGTCCCGCGGCACGCCCAGAGGAAAGGGGGGAATCTCGGCTCGTTGACAGAAAAATCCCATCGCCCAGAGGACCCTCGGCGAAACTCTCGAGTCGATCATTCACCAGTAGCCTTTACAATGAATCCTGCAAAATGTGTATACAGTGGAGTCTCCCTATAATGAAATCGCTTGGTTCCAGTTGAAAAATTCGCTATAGAGAAAATTTCGTTATACGGAGATTAGAGATTTTTGCAGTAATTTAAGTAAATGTTACAAACCTTTTAGTACGTGCGACAAGTTCAAAAATATTTAATTATGACTTTCAATTAAAAATGAAGTAATATTTATTATAAATTTGTTAATATTATACTAATTTTTATTGTATAAACAAAATGCTCAAAAGTAAAGACAATTCTCCAATTCAGAGAATAATATGTACTAGTACGGATAAACATAAAATGTGTATTGTCACATCCATTTGCTGTTTCCACCCCCGCTCCACCCCGATTCTTGGAATCTTGACCCGTAGAAATGTTGCTCCCTCTGTAGAAACCCAGGTCCCCACAACTGCATTACCCTTCACACAGCATTCTATTGTTATGTGTTATCGCTGGAATGAACGATGCGAGTGGTTCCAGAAACAGGCACGTGTGAGCGATTTGTTTGCACAGAAATTAGCAACTTTCTTCAAAAATGACAAAAATCGAAGATAAAGGTCTGAAAATATTCTTTATAGGGAGACAACCACTTCGTTATATGGAGCATATTTTTAATGTTATTTAACATTCCAATTAAAAATTTCGTTTATAGGGAGAAATTCGCTGTAGGGAGATTTCGTTGTAGGGAGATTCTACTGTACATACTAATACAAATTATTCTCTAAATTGGTGAATTGTCTTCACTTTTGAGCATTTTATTTATACAATAAAAATTAGCATAATTTTAACAAATTTATAGCATATATTACTTCATTTTTAATTGAAAATCATAATTAAATACATTTGAACTTGTCGCACCTATTGAAAAATTTGAAACATTTACTTAAATAACTCCGTATAACGAAATTTTCTCTATAACGAATTTTTTAATTGGAACCAAGCGATTTCGTTACAGGGAGACTCCACTGTATATCTGTAGTAAACTTTCTGCGCCTTTTAAAGGGAAATTATACGTTAACTCGAAAATCACCCGTCATGGCTCTTCATTCGAGAGATCTCAAAAGTCAAATCTGACGTGTTTAAATAGATATATATGCGAGCGATGTGTTTAACATCGATTGAAAACAAGCATATGTCTTATGTAAATAAAAAATATTTCCTGTCACATTTCTTTATTCAAAAAACCTCTTGGTAAGCAAAATTCCGTCTGAAGTATTTTTCGTTGTTTAACAATTTTACTTGTACTTCAGATGTCTGTGTAAATTTTAACGTTGCCAAAAAAATAAAATCAAATTATATCACAATTGCACTCAATAATGAGATGCATCGTGGCGTCCAAACTACAGGGTGTTCATTAATTATTGTCGGGGTATCCGTACCTCATAACTTTCGAATAAAAAATATTACGCAAAAACCGATTACGTATTCGTAAATTACAATTCAAAGAATTTTATTAATGATATTGAAAAGATTAATGAATTTGCACATGGCTGCCCTTCGTGGCTCGTAACACATCGAGGCGAAATTCGATTTCCCTCCAAGTGTTCTCCAGCATTTGTGGGGTAACATTTTGGATCGCAGTAACAATTCTGCGCTTCAGTTCATCAAGGGAGGGCACAGGCGTCTTGTACATAATGTTCTTGACAAACCCCCATAGAAAGAAGTCCAGCGGTGTTATATCTGGTGATCTCGGAGGCCATAGGATTGGTCCACCTCTTCCACACCATCTGTCGGGAAAGTTCTCGTCTAAAAAGTCACGTACAATCATGCCCTAATGTGGGGGTGCACCATCCTGTAGAAATATCACATCTGGCTGATGTTGCAGCATCTGAGGAACCGCATACATCTCCAGCATGTCAAGGTATGTCACGGAGTTTATTGTTGTTTCAGCAAAGAAGAAAGGTCCCACTTCAGTATGTGATAAAGCGCACCAAACATTCACCTTTGGGCTATCTCTTTCCAATTCTCGATAATCGTGCGGGTTCTCCGAGCCCCATATTCTACAGTTATGTTTATTCACTTTTCCTGGCACATGAAAAGTGGATTCGTCACTGAAGAACCATTTCCGAAGGTAATTTTCATCATCCTCAATTCGAGTCAAAATTTGTTCAGCGAACTCAAAATGACGCGGTTTATCATTCGGGTGTAAAGCTTGCACAATTTGCACTTTGTAGGCATTCAGATGAAGGCGGTTATGGAGAACGTTCCATATCGTCGTATGCGGCATATGTAACTGCACAGCTGCTTGTCTCGTTGATTTTCGTGGACTGCGAGTAAACGTTTCTTGGATGCGATCAACATTTTCCTGCGAAGTGCTCGGTCTTCCCGCTCCCTTTCGGTGTAGAACGCTACCAGTTGCCTGAAATCGTGTTAACCAGCGTCTGATAGAATTATCCGAAGGAGGATCTTTCTTGTACGTGGTCCTGAAGCAACGTTGAGTAGTTATGACCGATTTAGTTTCGAAAAACCACAATACACACATTGCTTTTTCAAGCACGGTCGCCATTTTTATTTATGACGTCATAATTACCCAGACTGCAAATGCGCTAAGATCGCATTGTTGCCACGTAAAATTCTTTGATTTGTAATTTACGAATACGTAATCGGTTTTTGCGTAATATTTTTTATTCGAAAGTTATGAGGTACGGAAACCTCGACAATAATTAATGAACACCCTGTATATCACGCGCATGATATACTACTGACGTAATTTACTACTTTCTATTGAAAAACGGAAATTTGAAATATAGGATTAATATAATTTAAAATGTCTCGGGAACTATTGATCATAGCGAGATAAATTTTATATCAATCGATAGAAAATTTTATTTCACTATTTTAGAGCTATTAAATTTGAAATTAGAACGAAAATTACTCTTTTAAATTTAAAATGACTGACATTTAGGTTCTCTAACAATGAAATAATGCCGTTTAACGTCTCGCAGTGCTATGGCGCGAGTTTTATTGCTGGTGACGTCAGAGCGTTACCGAGAGATCTAGGCTATTATATTAGTAATATCAAGATTAGTCGCCAATGCTGAGGCATCAATATAGTGTTTGCTAAACGCCGCATCAGATCTTGTTGAATTTACTAGGACATCGATAATTTTATCGAGTAGCTTCATGAATTCAGCAGTTGATTTAGGAGGTTGATTTGAGCTATAGAGTTCACATGACCGCGGACAGACGGACGGATTTTGTCCAAAATTTGATAGAAACCTACAAATTATGTTTCAAGATCACAAACCAAATTACATCCCCGTAGCTCTAACAGTTTTCGTGTTCACAGACAGACATAATTCCCAAATTGTGTTTTTCGGACTCGGGGAGGTCTAAAACGTGGAGATTCGTCAAAATCTCGAGTTCGAATTTTTTGGCGATTACAATACTTTCTCTTTGTATACTTCGTATACGAGAAAGTGAAGCTTTTCTTCCTGGTTTTTGACGGGCTAGAAAGTTTTCCCACTTTTGTAGTCATTCCATTCGTATTTGAAGCGTTGACACTGTCAAAATAATGTTTTACAGAGTTATTTCATTGTGTTTTTAATTTCTCGTATACAAAGAGAAAGTAATGTAATCGTCAAAAAATTCGAACTCGAGATGTTGACGAATCTCCACGTTTGAGACCTCCCTGAGTCCGAACAAACACAATTTGGGAATTATGTCTGTCTGTTAACACGAAAACTGTTAGAGCGACGGGGATGTAATTTGGTATGTGGTCTTTAAACATAATTTGTAGGTTTCTATCAAATCTATAACTCAAAAACTTGAATAGCTACATGGATAAAATTTCATACAATTTTATCGTCATGAATGTAGGTCCGTATAAAATTTTGGGCCAAATCCGTCGAAAGGTTGACTGTCTGTCGGTCTGTATAATCGCATCTCCAACGAATCCGCCTATCTCCATGCGCATGCGTACTTGGTAACAATCTGTGCACGCGGAAGGATTGTCCTTGAGCCAAGAAAGAGTAGAAATCGGTACGCATTTAATCGGAACGCATCTCTCTGAATTTGATTCTTTACCTAAATATTTTCTGATAGTCACTGGATCCTGGGTTACAATAGTTTCGAATTTTTTTATCCACGAAGGGGGAGGGGAACATTAAGTTTGTCGAGAAGTATACGAAAAAGTTTAGGGGAAGCCACTCCCACTGGTTTGTTAAATTATCGAAAGAATTGTAGTGTTCTTTACGATTCTTATTTTCAGGCGAGTAAAGACTGTCAAGTTAAAGTGTTTTGGTTTACATAAGATTTGATATTCGTCACGACGTTCCAAAACTTTTTATACCTCAGCCCCCCAAATACTGGATTCGCAAATGCAACTGATTATTTTTCCAGCAACAATGGCTACGATCCGCGCTCTGACAGAACTCTCAACTTCCAACGGGTCGCACGTTTCATCCCACATCAGACGGCGACACCCAGCATCTTTTCGGCACCGGAAACGGCGGCATGACATTGCCCACTTGCGACACAGTCCAGAATCGAAACTTCCAATTGCGAGTCATGTGACCACCCAGTCTCGCAACCCCGAGGTCCTCGCCAAGGTCGCCGGGTTTCGAAAAGCACGTGCGAGAAATGCACTCATGAATGAAGGCGAAATCGAATCTGGAATCGCAGCTCGAAACTGGAATCTTGGCGTGAAACGCCAGCTGAATGCCAAATCAAAAGCCACGGGCAGGGAATGCTACACGATCCCAATAATGACTAATGTCTACGGAGTTATTAATAAAACAATTCGTAAACACGCAGTGACCTTTGCAGCTTTTTATATAATGTATTTATCAATATGATATTACTATAAACTAGCAAGAAGTGGCGTTTAAACCTGACGGGGCATGGTCTGTCCGGCAGGGAGTGGCACATATGAAATTGGTCTCAAATTTCTGCTGTAGATCTTTACTTTACCCAATAGTTGGAATAGCCCGTTGCGAACGGGGTACAAAAGTTAATTGGGGGGGGGGGCACAGCATCCGAAAGGGGGCCTTGGTCTCCTCGATACCTCACCTGTGAACACGTTAGAATTTTCATGGTTTTACTTTCCCATTCACTTTCGACTTTGAAGGCATTATTCAGAAATCAGGGGCCAATCCAGGATTTTTTCAGGGGCCCATTTATGTGAAAAATAAAAATATTTGTGAAAATTTTTTTATCAGGTAAAACTTTCAATTTTAGCAGTCATATTTGTATATTTTACGCGAATTTGAATTTTGTGAAGGGGCCGTTTTTATGAAGTGGAATTTTGTAAAGGGGCCGCAAAACGGCCCCAATTTTCGTCTGCATCGACCCATGGAAATTATTCATTGAACCAAATACATGCAGTAATTTGATATAATACTGAAAAAAAATACTCCTATATATATTTTGTGCAATGCTTCATACAAAAACTTTTAAAAAAGAAGTCGGATTAAAAAAAGGGACCATTTTTATGAATTTGAGTTTTGTGAAGGGGTTGTTTTTATGAAGTGGAATTTTGTGAAGGGGCCGCAAAACGGCCCCAATTTTCGTCTGGATAGACCCATGGAAATTATCATTGAAGTTAAATTTACGCCGAAATGCCATTCAAAACACGAGTATTTTCATAAGCTGAATGTTGTGAATGAATCTGATGCGTCACGTCGTCCATTTTAAGGCGTTCGTGAAGATTCCAATCAGTGACATAAAAGATAAGTTCTTCTATTACGCATAAAATGAGCCCCAATAACCTACAAAACCTGCCTCCTCTATTCGGTTTAGCGATCTTTAGAAAATATTTAGTTCAGACACCTGAAAAGATGTCCCTCCAGCACAGAAAACTCTTCTTCGACTAGGAAAATCCGCGAATTTTTTGGCACTTTCCTCACCAGCAAACGTCGAACATAGCGCATTTTAAAGCTTATTTTTATTTAATCAATTTAACTTGACATGAAGACGAAATATTTGTGCGTTCATGCCGATTTTTAAAGTCAAGTTCAGTTATATTAACGTCCCGTGGACTGGAGCAACCCCCTCGTGAATGTCCAGCTAATGCTTAACCCTCCGACTCCTAAGCCGGCCGTAACCGGCCATACAACTTCTATACTAGTGGGGCGGATTTCGGGCGGTTGCTGTTCTGAATGGAGGAAGAAGGCAGTTGGCGGGTGGTCACTAAGGGCCCCCTTTGGGTCGAGACACGAGATGAAAGGCCTGCCACTCACATCTCACAGGAGAAAAGATGAAACGGGACGGACAAACCCATATCACCGATAAATTAGTAAACAGACCTCCGTATACAACTGAAAGCAGAAATAACTAACTTTGATTCTCCTGTGTTCTACGATCCAGTTTCCTTAATGTTTACCTGTTAAATTCTATGTCTTTTATTCTGTACTAGCAGTACGCGCACGGCGTTGCCCGTGGAAACGGGACTTCAACAAAATGAAAAAAAAAAACCCTGCCCACAATGACATGAAAAAGTTTTGAAAACAAAATCAAAACAAAAGATACACATTATTGATTTTCCCGCTTATTTTTTTTTCTCGCGATAATGGCATTTTATTTGTAGAAAAGTTAATCCAAAGCAATATTAAAAATTTGCAACGTGAAAATTATTATACTGCAAGCTAAGTATGCGAGATGAATAAATAGATTAAGATACTGCCGAAAATAATAATCAGTCATTCAATTCAAGGTTATGACGTCAACCTCCCCTTCAACCAATCACATAGCCATCTGCGTTCCGAAGAAGTGCCGCTCGAGGAACTCTCTCCATAAAAATAACTCTCAACCGCCCAGAAAAAAATTAATTTAAAAAAAACTTGAAAAGATATTTTAACCGTTGTTGCTTTAAATCCGACACAACCGTTCTACTTATAAGCTGAAAAAAATTGAAAATAATAGTGTTATTAGAAAGTCGGATGCAACAAATTTAAAATCAAAAGTAGCATCTTGATGCCAAAACTGGGTATTTTTTAAAAATTTCTCAAAATTCAGTAAATTGCGTTAGAAATTCAAAACTAACTTCATTAGAACGGAAATCGCGTGCTCTTTCCGATGGTGTATCTATTTTTGTTGTACAATTATTCGAAACCAATCTATTGAGAAATTAGTGCGAAAAATGAAACAAAACAACACAAAACATTAAATAAAAAAATTTTCTAGATTAAATTTTAAAATTTCGGCTTCGAGGTGCAATCAGTCACCATTACGACTACCTGTGTGCCAAATTTCATGGCTGTAAGTGCGATAGATTCGTCTGGACATCGCACGCACGCCCAATCATTGCCTTTTATAAGTATAGATAAAATTTGTGTGCATCAATGAGAAATAAATACGCTTGACCCCCAACTAAACGCAATGTTGCCGAAACAACCGGTTTGAACTCACGGATGGCGACAGGTATATCTATTTTAATTTTCTTTCTTACGAATACGCAAAATGTTTATGAATGATGCAATTGCTTCCGATAGGGATGAACGTCGAAGTTCGTTAGATGATAAGGATAACAACGGTGAAAACAATGACGAGGCTTTTCTTTTAAAACCAGCGGGAGTGTTCTCCCCTAAACTTTCTCGTATACTTCCCCCAAAAGGTGCCGTTTCTCCTTCCCCCGCGTGGCTAAAAAAATCCGAACCTACTGTTATCCAGAATCCAATGACTATCGGAAGGTTTTTCATTATAGTGATTGAAAAATATCTAGGTAAAGAATCAAATTCAAAGAGATGCGTACCGATTTTCCGCTCTTACCGCCTCAAGCACAAACTGACGTAATTCGCTCCATAGCTTTCGCGTGCACAGAAGATTGCTTCCAGTACGCATGCGCGTGGAGATGGATTCTTCTCAAAAGTAACTTATACAGACCGACAGACAGTCCACCCTTTGACGGATCTGGCCCAAAATTTTATACGGACCTACATTTATGATGATGAAACTGTGTACCAAATTTTATCCATCTAGCTATTCAAGATTTTGAGTTATAATGTTCGCATGACCGCGGGCAGACAAACTTCCCGTACACGAATTTTGTCCAAAATTTGACAGAAACCTACAAATTATGTGGAAAGATCACATACCAAATTTCATCCCCGTAGCTCGAATAGTTTTCGAGTTATCGTGTTCACAGACAGACACAATTCCAAAATTGTGTTTTTCGGACTCGTGGAGGTGTAAAACGTGGAGATTCGTCAACATCTCGAGTTCGATTTTTTTGACGATTACAATACTTTCTCTTTGTATACTTCGTAGACGAGATAGTAGAAAAGGAAAAGAAGTTATGTAAGAGGAAACATCTCTCGTTTCTGCAATAAAATCAACATTAATGGTTCACTAGAAGAAATAGACTTTACGATCAGTCGCCTATCAGAAACGTTTAAAGAGTTAAAAATTTTAGATGACAAAATTCATGCGTTACTTTCCGATGACGGTACTCAGTTTTAACAAATACTCCCTAGACCCCTAATACTCCCTATTTTCTCCAAAAAGGTGTCTAGCAAGTCTTGCTGAATCCTGTAATTCCTTACGAGATTCGTAATCTTTTTGTTCCGAATCGGAAGGCACTAATGTCAATTTCTTGCCCATCAAGAAATGAGCTGGCGTTAGTATTCCATCGCTGTCATTTTCCTGCTCATAGACTAGAGGTCTACCATTCAAGGCGACTTCTATTCCTATCAATGCTGTTTGAAGACCTTCTTCGTCTAGGAGGGCTCGGCAAAGCGATTTTGTGAGCCATTGCTTCGTCAAGACGATTAACCAATCTTAGTAGTGAGAGGGATTAACCGCCCTGATACAACTGTCCTCAGGTTTTGAAAATCTTAATAGTCGGAGGGATTAACCCTTAAACTTACAGATACTCAGGTTGAGAATCTTAATAGTCAGAGGGATTAACCGCCGTATACATACAACTGTACTCAGGTTTTGAGAATAGAGGGATTAACCGCCGTATATACAACCACTGGGGTTTGAGAAATCTTGGTAGTCGGAGGATTAACCGCCGACCTGTAGGTTTTGAGAATCTTAGTAGTCAGGGATTAACCGCCGTACACAACTGTACTCAGGGTTTTGAGAATCTTGGTAGTCGGAGGGATTAACCGCCGTATACAACAATATAGTTTTGAGAACTCTTAGTAGTCGGAGGGATTAACCGCCGGATCTACAACTGTACTCGGGTTTTGAGAATCTGGTAGTCGGAATAGATTAACCGCCGACTCAGATTTTGAGAAATCTTAGTAGTCAGAGGGATTAACCGTCGTATACAACTGTACTCGGGTTTTGTGAGATCTTAGTAGTCAAAGGGATTAACCGCCGTATACAACTGTACTCGGGTTTTGAGGAATTTTAGTAGACAGAGGGTTAAGCAGGAAACCACACGCGAGCCCGAGAGACCGCGGAAAAAAGAAATGGCGAACATTCCAGCGGACTGGTTTCGCAGAGACAAAAGACTGCTGCTTTTTCTAATGGCTCCCAATGCAACAGCCGGCAGTTCGATTGAAAAAAACAAACACCGAAGGCATGTCTCGATAAATGGGAATCGCTCAACACATTCCTCCGTGGACAATGGAACAGAAGAGGAAAGAACGAGCGGTGCGTGGAAGTATGTCAGTCACGTCACGGTTCCAGCTACGCCTGAGCGCCGTTAAGGAATCAATTACGACGGGGGAGATCCGTGTCGACAAGCAGCGGAAACGCACTGCCCTCTCCCGAATTACAATGGAAGAAATAAGGAGTGGACATCAGACATAAAATAAATGGTTGAACATTTACTTCATTATCGATGTTCATTGAACATTCCAATATGTTTTATTGAAACCCATGTTTAATCCATTTTCTTCAGCCTCCCCCTCATACAAAATAACCTCGGTAACATTTTCAAAAAAGCGGGAGTGGTCTCCCCTAAACTTTCTCGTATACTTCCCCAAAAAGGTGCTAGTTGAACACGGTCGGACCTTTGTCTTTGAGTAAATCGCTTTTTATAATTTTTCGTACAACGTTAAAGATTTCTCCTGCAAAGTTTTCGTGCTATCTTATTCGGAGTGCGAAGAGTTGGACAGTGATTCGTCTTCCTCGCAAAAAAGTTGTCAAAATTATTTTAGCTTGTTGATTCAAAGAGTTTTTACTTGGTAGATGTGAAAGATCAACAGTATAACTGCAGCAGTATCATACCTTCTCCCAAAATTTAGATATTGCATTAATCCCACTAAACTAACATTGCGTCTCTCGCTAATTCTTTGGATTGGAGAGTCCAGATTCCATGACCATATTCTTAGCAAATTCTGAATTTTGTTGGTTCAACTCTCCAATAATGAGAGTAAATAGTCGTTTTCGACTGCATAGTTTTTCTAGGCAAATTTTTACTGACTTAAAGCCTGTTTCATTTGCAGTTGGAGTTTCAAATTCTACATTAGCCAAAATCTGTTTTTTAAGGTATCCGATTGGTTTAAAATCATCGTTTTTGATGAAATTATCAAAAAACATTTTATGGCTTAATTTTGTAGCCTGTTTCATCAGATTTCTAAAACTGTCTCACCTTTTACTCTACGTGAATTACAAATGGAGTTACAGCTGTTTTATTACCGAACTGTAAGCATTATTTTATGTTGCATGAAAACTTTAAATGTGTTTTCTGAGAAATGATATTTTTGAGGAAAACTGTCGACCGTAACAATGATTTCTCAAAAAGTTATTCAGGTATTGATATGAAATTTTCTGAGATTGTTTTCTATAATCTGCTTGATGTTTTCCTCTAAAAACTAAGGTCAATTTTAAAATCAAGTATTATTTTTAAATGCTTAAACATAAACGAAAAGCATTTTTTATGAAAAATTAACAGTTTAGTAACTATGTTCAACTATATCTCAAAACTAATTTGAAGTACAAGAAATATTTTAGAGCATAACACAGATAACTGTCATAAAAATGTACTCCTACAAGGTTTTATGTATATTTAGAATATGATTTTGTCTATGGCTGTTAGCGTAAGCCAAATATTTTAGTCATTTTTCTTCAAATTTCTCAGTTTTTTTAAAAAAATATTATTTTGAGCCTAATTTTACACTTTTTTCATAGTTTTAAAACATATGCAGTTGAAAAATAACATTAAAAAAAATATATAAGTTATTTTTCAAAAAAATGTCTCCGAACACATTCGGATACCTTAATATCAATTAATGATTTTGGAATTGCTGATTTCATCTCTAAAAATCTTTCAAGCATTGCCGACAACCTATTTTAGCGAGTGTTGGTGGCTAAACAAACCATATGTTCACAGTCATATTCTGCTTTCACATAATTTTGTAAAATAACACTCGAGAGGCGATTTTCTGAATAATTTTACAATTTTTTGTTCTTGGGAATACAAAAAGGATGAAAATCTTACGATTTCCCGGGAACCAGGTAAAGAAACCCTAGCTGTAACCTCTTCCAAAACTTTTTCATAACAGTCACAAAAGATCATTGATCTATCTCTACCAATAATAAAGGAGAATGTGTGTGTCTGTGTGTGTTGGTTATCTACAGGGTAGACCGCGGGACTTGGAGCTACGAAATTTGGCACAAACATAACTTTGGAGGGTGGGAATGTGCACCTTAGAGCACTTTTTTTTTTTTTGGAAATTTTAATTAAGTAAAAATTAAGCGAATGTTTGCGCTTTTCCTAAATAACTTTCGTAAATATTACAGTACAAAAATCATTTTTACACTACCTGAAAGCGCAAAAAATTACCTTTTCAATTAAATGAATTAAGTTGAAGTACAATGTTTTCTCTAATTATGATAAATTTTAAAACAATTTTTGGAATAATTTACAACAAAACTTTTCACTGTTGCAACCGTTTTCATTGTACAAACAAATATTTAAATGCCTATTTTTCTTTCATTGTTGTTATCCGAGATAGGATCCTAATACATTTTGCTTTCATATTTTATTTCATCTAGATTTTTGTAAACCTAGCTCTCCGAGATATTACTTTGCTTTCTTACATTAAGAAATATATCCATTAGGCTGAATTGGTTATGTTTGCTATGTTTTCATTCTTTTCTCAGCATGTTTTAATCAAGATTACATGCCGTTGGCCATAAAATGTGCGGCGTCATTTTAATGTTGAAATCGAATGCATATTTAATGCATATGCTTCATGCAGAAATGGCGTCCAAGACACAGTACTAACAGAAAACAAATCAATGCACAAACAAATCAATAAGAAAGGGAAGATAGTGCTGACAACATGAAATTAGAGGTTACATGACATGGTCAGTTATTTGACTCCATTAGGAACTTTTATGCAGACAATGAACAGAAAAGATCCAAGGTCACTAGTAGAACATGGGTTAAATATCTACCACAGCCTGAAGTTTAAAATTACGTCAAGAGAATCATGAATATAAAATGATGCAAGATTCAATTGAAATCATATTCCCGGCGAACAAGCTGGTCGCCGAAGCCGGATAGTCTCTAATACTAATAAAGATGAATGTCTGTGTGTGTCTGTTGGCGGTGTACAGAACAGACCGTAGAACATAGAGCTACCAAATTTGGCACAGATATACTTTGGATGCTCAAGATGTGCACCTCGGAGCCCTTTTTCTAAAATTTTAATTCAAATTTAAATTATTTTAAAATTAAATTGCTAGAAATTAGTTGCGAAATTTATTTATTGTACTTTATATTTTTCATTATTTATTATCTTTTTCATTTTTTAAAGAATCTTTTCACTTATCATTTTTTAACACTTAAATATAAGGGATTAACTCAAAGTTCATTATATGCAAAAACATCCTGTACATTTTTGTTTTGTGTATAAAGAATTAAAATTCAGTTATACTAACTAACCTGTTCACTGTTTGTGTTTTTAAATTCATTTCTTTGTCCTTACTGCAATTATTGCTTTCAGCTTACAAAAACTGAAATGTTGAAAATGTCAGCCTTAATTGCCTTATTACTGTTAATAAAAGACTGGCGAACCAGCTGGTCGCTGTAGGCGGCTAGTAGTTAATAAAATGTATTGTGCCACACAATCTCACACATACGCAAATGGGTCAAAAGCCCGCTAACTCCCACTTATTTCGAACCACATTTACTCCGCAAAAAGTGACAAAGGAACACCGAGAATGTTTCAAGCCAAAGTCATTGGGAGGAAATATACGAATACTTTCACGCCAATTATTTAAACCATAGGATTTTTCGTATCATTACTGAACACATTCTATGCCTGTCCGGCACTAACACACAGTTGTTGATGTCCTGTTTTGGGGAAAAATAATAAATGGTCATTTCGGAACTAACAGAAAACAAATCAATGCGAAAGAACACGTGCTTAATGCAGAAATGGCGTCCAATATACAGGACTAACAGGAAACAAATCAATGCGCATGAATACGTGCTTAATGCAGAAATGGCGTCCAAGACGCATGACTAACAGGAAACAAATCAATGCGCATGAATACGCGCTTAATGCAGAAATGGCGTCCAAGACACAGGACTAACAGGAAACAAATCAATGTGCAAGAACACGTGCTTAATGCAGAAATGGCGTCCAAGACACAGCACTAACAGAAAACAAATCAAAGCGCAAGAACACGTGCATAATGCAGAAATAGCGTTCAAGACTATCGCAACTGTCGTGGAAGTGACATTTAAATACGCAATACGAGGAACATTTAAGTAATAATAATGCATTTTAAACTTTTCCCTAAGGGAAAAAGTTTCACAACACGCACAACTAGACAAAAGAGGAACGAGTTTCACAACGGCACGAAACGGCGACCTCGTCAATAACACTTGCCAACTATGCAAATTTGCAGAGGTTTATATCATTATTTCTGCGAAGGAAACAGAATTTCCACCAGCGCGCATATTTAAAAGAAAAATAAACAAACAAAGCAAACTCGCATTTCCAGATGTCTTCGCAATATGTTAATATATCAACCATTTAAATGCCAAATGCATGGGAGTTAGTTTGGCTGTGCTTTGTTTAAACGGTTTCATTTAAATTTCATACTTATTTTATTAATTTCAGTGTTAAAACTCGTCGCTTAACAAGCAAAACCACCAATCTCACAATTCAGTTTCTCACAAACAATAACGATCATTTCTGAATACTTTTACTTTCTCGTATACGAAGTACACAAAGAGAAAGTATTGCAATCGTCAAAAAATTCGAACTCGAGATGTTGACGAATCTCCACATTTTAGACCTCCCCGAATCCGAAAAACACATTTTTGGAATGTTGTCTGTATGTGAACACGGTAACTCGAAAACTATTCGAGCTACGGGGATGAAATTTCGTATGTGGTCTTTGACAGTAACCTACAAATTATGTTTAAATTTTGGACAAAATCCGTCAACGGGAAGTATGTATGTCCATGTTAATGTGAACGCGTCTACGGGAAGTCTGCCTGTCTCTATGACCGCGGTCATGTGAACAATATAAATCAAAAAATTGAATAGCTAGGTGGATAAAATTTGGAACACAGTTTTATCGTCATGAATGTAGGTCCGTTTAAAATTTTGGGCCAAATCCGTCAAAGGGTTGACTGTGTGTCGGTCTGTATAATCGCATCTCCAACGGATCCGCTGTCTCCACGTGCATGCGTACATAACGCAATCTTCTGTGCACGATATTTATTGACTCCTGCTTGGCGCTTTTGTTTTCATCCGATTCTCCATGCGCATGCGTACTTGGTACCAATCTGTGCGCGTGGAAAGATTGTCCTTGAGCTAAAAAGAGTAGAAATCGGTACGCATCTCTTTAAATTTGATTTTTTACCTAAATATTTTCCGATAGTCATTGGACCCTGGGATACAAAAGGTTCGAATTTTTTTTTATCCACGCGGGGGGAGGGGAAACAGCACCTTTTTCGAGAAAGTTTACGGGAGACCACTCCCGCTGGATGAGTAATGAATTTTATTACAGATAGCACACAAGATTTCACCACACCTCTGGTTCCATCTCGTCCATCTGGAGAATGTCAAAACGAGAATGCCAAATTTTTGAAGTTTCAATTTAGGGGGATTACCATAATTTCCGGAAATCGCGTTTGCCGCTCGCTACAGTTTCCTTCGCAGACCGCGCCAGCGCGAAAGGAAATCATACTGTAAACAACCGCTTGGCGGCAGTTTAGAGTCGCCAATACACAAAATCAATTGCAACCGAATATGCAATTTGAACGCCTTTTTTACTTTCTCGTATACGAAGTATACAAAGAGAAAGTATTGTAATCGTCAAAAAATTCGAACTCGAGATTTTGACGGATCTCCACGTTTTAGACCTCCCTGATTCCGAAAAACACAATTTTGGAATTATGTCTGTCTGTGTGTGTGTCTGTATGTGTGTCTGTGAACACGATAACTCGACAAACTATTAGAGCTACAGGGATGGAATTTGGTTTGTGATCTTTAAACGTAATTGGTAGGTTTCTATCAAATTTTGGACAAAATCCGTTGACGGGAAGTCTGTCTATATGTCCGAAGTCATGCGAACACTATAACTCAAAAACTTGAATGGCTAGATGGATAAAATTTGGTACACAGTTTTATCGTCATGAATGTAGGTACGTATAAAATTTTGGGCCAAATCCGTCAAAGGGTTGACTGTCTGTCGGTCTGTATAATCGCATACTTGTTAACTCCCTGCGCATGCCTACTAGTGGCAATGCCTGTGCAAGGAAGGGACGCTCCGAAACTTGGCAGTTTGCCAAAAACCAATTCTGGCGCGATTTTGTAAGGAAGCAAACATTTAGGGAGTCTCGCCAGGTCCTGTTGCGCAAAAGAATGAGCAGAGGATTTGAATTTGTTTTGATCCTTCAAACCACGGGGGGTTCCAACTTTGGTTTACTTGCGACGGAAGTTTATTTGACGTCTTTTATTATTCTAGTTTTCTCTACATGTGTTAGGAGTATACGAGAAAGTTTAGGGGAGACCACTCCCGCTGGTTTTTTTAACCAATTGACACAAATCTACAATTAAGGTTATAAGGCCACATACAATTTCATTTAGTCCAAGTAATTTTTTTTTTAAAAAAGTAATTGCATTCAAAAGTATGCGATTATACAGCCGACAGACAGTCAACCTCTACGTGCATTTCATCCAAGACTTTCTGGATACGGACCACACTCTTGATGATAGGCTGTGTACAAATTATCCATCTAACTATTCAATATCTGAGATATGTGTTCTACTGACGTAGCAAGATCGACTCCTGCAGCGTTTTCTCCAAGACTTCGATAGAAAACCTAAAGTAGATCCTTTGGGAGAGCAGGTCCTTTTTATGGCAGCCAGGATAGAAAGACCTCAAATGATGTGGAAAGCATCGCATATAGTCAAACTTCATCCTAGAGCTCACAATGCTTTTCAAATTATCGTCGATACAGCATTAATCTGATGTTTTTCGGACTGGGGAGGTCTAAAACGTGAGATTCCAAAATATCAGTTAAATTTTGACGTTTACTACGATCGAAAGTAAAAAAGACGTTTCAAATTCTCTTAATTAATTTTTTCTAATCCGATTCTTCATAAGCATTCTATGTGCGAGCAACTCTGTGCTCGCGGAAGGATAGCCCACTTTGTCCTTGAGCAGCAAGAGTGAAACTAGCAGTGTGTGGCGATGCGTTTTAATCGGTAAGCACCTCTGAATATTATTCTTTCGCTCTAATATTTTACAATCGCTATAATCTACAATGAAAAACCTTCGATAGTCATTGCATTCTGGGTTACAGTAGGTTCGATTTTTTTTATCTCACGAAAGGGGAGGAGAACACCAAATTTTTGAGTTATGAGAAAGTTTAGGGGAGACCACTGCCATGGTTTTCCCATGTATTTGACTTCAAGTTCGCAAGTGTATATGCACCACTGACTAGTGTCCTGGATAATCTATACGCACTTGCCCCCCCCCCACACACACACCTAGGTACGCCACTACTGTAAGCAGACTCGGAACTCCAAAGTCTGTCACCGCAGAAGGTTGGTCTTGAACTTGTAGTACTTCATTTTGGCACTTGCGTGTCATCCATCAGGATTTAGTCCGGCCAAGCCCTTCCACCCCTCCCAGCGAGATCTGATCCCTGCCGTTGCGTGAATCGGAGGGATTTGATCACCGGGAAGACTAAAATAGAGCAGAATCTCCGATCGAAAAAAAAGAACGCGCGCTTATTAGTTTTGCTCACCGCGCCGACGAGAGAGTGCCAACTCACTCGATCAATCGAATGTGAAAAATTATGGCAGGGTTTTCATTTATGACAGAAAAATGAAAGAAATCCAGAAGAATGGCCTTCCTAAACTTTCTCGTTTCCCTTCCCCTGCGTTGATAAAAGTTCGAACCAACTGTAACCCAGAATGCAATTGACTATCAGAAGGTTTTCATTGCAGATTGTATTAATATTGAGATGAGAGAATCATATTCAAAGAATGCGTATATATTAAAATCTGCAATATTTTTTTTTATCAAACTCTAGAAATGCAAGTTCGCGTTCGGAGAAGAAAAAGAGAGAACAGCTTGCGCATGCGCAGATTGCTCCTCAGAGCATAGTAAAACGAGACGCCTAATGTTTGCTTCCTTACAAAATCTCGCGAGAAATAGTTTTTTGACAAGCTGCCAAGTTTCGGAGTCCCTTCTTTGCACAGGCTTTCTACCAGTACGGCATGCACTGGAGTAGAACAAGTATGCGATTATACAGACCAACAGACAGTCAGCCCTTGACAGTTTGGTCCAAAATTTTTATCTGGACCTACATTCATGACGATAAACTATTACATTTTACCAAAATGCATCAAGCTATTCAAGTTTTGAGTTATAGTGTTCGCATGACTTCGGACATACAGACGAGACTTCCCGTCATGGATTTTGTCCAAAATTTGATGAAACCTACAAATTATGTTTTAAGCCGTCTCAAATTTCATCCCATGCTCTAATAGTTTTCGAGTTATCATGTTCGAACATACAGACATAATTCAAGTGTTTTTCGGACTCAGGAGATTCTCAAAGCATTGGAGATTCGTCAAAATCTCGAGTTCAGTATGAGATTACAATACTTTCTCTTTGTATACTTCGTATACAAAGAGAAAGTAAAAAATTAAACACCGCTTCAAACAAAGAATTAAAATACAGTCTACGTTCGTTATAACGACCATACATTATAAAGACCATTCCATTATAACGACCAGTGATAAAATCCTCAACTGTGCTTCTCTATGCACTCATGTTATTTTACTTCCGGTATAATGACCGTCCAGTGTCGTCTAATCCCAATTCAGCCGACACTCTTCCCGGTATTTTTCCAAAAAGAACATGTTCCTAAACGTAAATGACCTTGATTATTGTACTGTAAAGGCGATAGCACACTTGTCAGCATTTCGTCACCAAGGGAGAGCAAGTATTCGATGGACAGTTTCTCCTTCAATGTGTCCTTGACTGAAGGGGGTTTGACGCCCCTTCTTTACGATCTCACAACCCCAAAAAAAGGGATGACAGTTGCAATGTGTAATTGCCTTTTAGGCGATGGAAATAGTTTTTTTTGGGGTCGTTTATATTTTCGCTGTCCTTTCATTTCCGCGTTGGACTTCGTACTTGTCGTTTGTTGCTGTTGCGTTTGTCTGCCATGGATACCAATACTTTGGTTTACGCTGAGACAGCTTTAATGGTGATAATGTAATTCTCTCTGTAATTATCAAATGCAAGAATTAATCATAGTGAATGTGCAGACGACACATAGAATTTGCGAACAAATTCCAAGAAAATATTTTCAATCGTTTTGATTTTTACAGCATACTAAAAAACTGGTGTTTCAGCTTTATTTATATAATTTATTCAACATAGTTAAAATGGCAAAAAAAAAAAATCCCTAAAGAAATGTATGCATAGTAAATAAAAACATAAAAGGGTAGATGCTCCATTTTTTAAAAACTGTACCAGTTTTGGACAGAATGCATCCATTTCGCAAGCAAATTAGCCACTAATTTGATATTAACCAATAAGATGCATTCCTACACCTTAAACAAACTCTTTTTTAGTAATTAACAATATCATTAGGTCATTTTTCCTTAATATGAAACTTGCAAGAAAATTAAATGCATAAACATGTATCAAGTACTCGCAAGTGTTGCAATCTTTCATCGTCACACTGTCAGAAATAACTATTAATTCTAAAATTAATTAACTTTAGGGTTTAAGAGGGTTTTTATTTTTATTTCCTAAAGGGATGCTTTAAGTATTTGCATATGAATTCAGCCCTTTAAAAACAATAAGTTTTTATGCAAGTTATTTTTGTTTTTGGCTTGAAAAAAATGAATACATATTCTCTACATATTAAGATTTATAATACACTCTAAATTTATTAATTATCTATACTTTTTTTAATATTTATTTTTAAGTAACAAGTGGACCATTGTAGAGTACAATGGTCCAGAGCAAAAAAATAAATTAAAAAAAATATTTAAATGTAGTACATTTTTGAATAGCATAAAACATAGAATGCATCATATTTGTTTATTCATGGCTTCAATGCATACTTATAATGCAAGATTAATGAATATTAAACTTGGCAAATTACACACCAAAAAATTTCTGTGTCACTGAAACTCTGTTTTTTTGTGAAAATGTACCTTCTGGATGATTCATCATAATATCTTGAACATTTACAAAAGATTGGTTATCTATGGAAATGCTTTTATGGGATAGTACTAGCCTCTTTTTTAATAAATTTTATATCGTTTAAGACTTAATTTATGTATAATAACTAGAGATACAAACTAATAGGTGCATTAATTTGTCCCAAAAATCATACTATTTAATTTTTGCTGAATGTAGCTATATATAAGAATTAGAAATTTACTGAATGTTTTGAAAATATAAACAAGAAAAAATATCAAACAAATAATGTAAAACTTTGACACCAAATTTGATAATCAGTTATTTTATATGCAATGAAAAACTTGCTATAAAGAAGGAAAATGTAATAAAATACATAC
>BGPR01003241.1:0-35549 GCA_013235015.1 Araneus ventricosus
GGAGACAGCGAGATGAGATGGAATAAGACATTTTTAATGGGAAGGCCCGAGCAAAAATAGAGGGCGAACAATTTTAAGAGTCCGGTAAGCTCAAAGATCAACACACATGGCGTTGCTTTGACAGGTCGAGTACTTATCTGGCAAGAAATGACTCAAAGAATGCAAACAAACGCCAGCAACTTGAGGAAATGAAAAAAAAAAGTCATTCGCTCAGACAAAAGAAAAAGAATGTTTTAATAACTAGGGAAGTTTAGTAGGTGGAATCAGACAACGTTTTTAGGTGATTTACCTTGTTCTTCTTGGTGAAGTATATTTTGTATTACGAATGTTGCATATTCTGTCGAGTATAGTGTTTAAACTGTGCAAAAATAATTTAATGTTTTTTTCCCCTTTATTCTATTTATATCGTTTCTCAGACATTTCCTCTACATTTATTATCAAAATAATCTACAGGATTCAAAAAAGGAAACAAGATACTGCACTCTTATATTTTATACGAGCTAAAAATAACTAGATTAGTTTTGTGTAAGACATTTATATTAAAGCAGTATGAAGAAATCTCAAACTGCGTTTTCTTTATGAAAGGAGTCACGAAATTGCCCTCATAGAAATTAATAATGCTTTTTTAATTGGCAAGGATAACAAAAATGTTTTAATGCAGTGGGTTATTAAAATGTTAATTACATTTTCTAATACATTTTGAAAAATAATACGTTTAATGTTTACATGAAACATTCAGTCTTTTTTAATTGCAACATTTCACCTTTAGTTAGCCATATTCCATCAGTTTCTGCTCAAGTTGCCACTAGCATACTTTTTTTTAAATAACGAAATTTCAGCGCGTACATAAACTCTCATCGCACAAGAAATACATTGGACCTCGCCAGTTACAATATTGCTACGAACATGTAATGTCGCTTTCCCACAACGTTAGTCTTATGGTTGGAAAGAGACATTTACAGAGGTTCTTACTACCTACCGGGACCTTGGCAACCATTTTGGCGACTTCTGCGACAAAATGAAAGTCCTCAAAAACACTAGAATTTTCTGGATATCTCTATTAGGAGCGGAAATATACCGAATTTACTAGATGATTCTAAGTGATATCACATCCTGTCAGGGAAGGTATATAAACCCGGAGTTGCTGAGATGAGACAATCGTCTTCGCACGTCTGCGGAGTTCGTAGAAACTCTTTGGAGACTTGTTCGCTTTGCGAGTTGGTCAGCTGTGAGACGCTGAGCGCTGTTGTTCGTGCTATTGCTGTTATTGTCAGTGATTTACTGTCTGCTTGTACTGCTAATTTGTGCAAGTGCTGTTTTTTCTGTTATCTGCGCTTCGTGTTTTCCGGAATATTCGATAATAAAGCGTCATTATCGATTATCCTGCTTGTTGGACTGTTCACCGTGCACACACAGGACGATTTCCATAACAATATTCGAATAGGTACCTACATTTTAAACGCTTTTAATTTAACTTGATTTGTTTCATGTTTGTAAGGAGGCATTTTTGTAATTGATTTTCATTCATTTACTTAATTTAAAAGAGTTGTGAAATTCTGCACACTGGTATGTTCTTGACTTAATTATCAGTTAATCGATTAATTTAATTAAAATTTGATTCCATAACAGTGCGCCACCTGGTTATGGAAACCATTTTAGGAAAAAAAGTATTTCAAGATTCCAAAATATATATAAAAACGGATTATAAATTAAAAACTACAGAGTAAAAAAAAAATACTTTAATTAAAAAAATATTCTTTTTAATTCGCTAATAAAAGTGTGTTTTAAAACTGTTTTTATTAAATTTATTATTTGTTGCCTCAGTATTACCAGAATTATGTTACGAGGTGTAATTTTTCTGAGGAAGAAATGAATAAGTTTAATTGTTATGCTGTCATTCACATTATGTCATAGTCGCATGGAAAGCACTGCCCCATTCTAATAACCATCTACGAGTTGTCTTTCTCAAACTTAATATTCCTTCTTCAGCGTGCGAAATGGATTTCGAAATTAAATTTGCTTGGCACGTGAGACGTGAATGTCGTTTGAGCATACATTGACTACTCTCAGTCCAATTAGATTATGGCACACAATTAGTTCCATAAGGTAAATTCGCAGAGACAAGTAATTAGATGAAATGCTTGCTTATTCGTAAATAATTATTAAATTGAAATAAGCTGTGTTTTGGTAAGGCGCATTTATTCAGAGTTAAGAGAAGTAATGCTTTTAACTTTTATTTCGTTAATTCTGGATGGCAGTGTCTTTTGAAATGTAATTTAGCATTCTAAAAATAGGTTTAGGAATATTTTTTTATCGAGTGAAAAATTACTTTTAGAAATTTTCGTGCAAAAGCATTTTCGTAAACAAATTCTCTGAAGTCCTATCGAAGTTTGCATTAATGGAAAGTAATATGTATAAAAACCTAAATATAACTTGTTATATATGAACATTCAAACACAAATTAAACAAGACATATCAAGAAGCAAATCTTATACTAAAAAGTCATTATTTAAACAATACAACCAAATCTAAAACAAAATCTAAAGAATTGAAAATACCATAGATACCACGAACAAAAAGTAAGTTTAAACATTTATATATTAACATGTAAAAGAACTCTATTGCTATCAAAAATATTGAAAAAGGCAATCCAAGTATATGGAGTTTTCAGCAATTAAGTTAGTAGCTTGGCTGTGGACAAGCTTTAGCCAGGTTAACTTAATTTTGCTGTTCAAACCATCCCTGTTACTAAAGTTGTTGAAAAAACAGACAGGGTAATTTACCCTAAAATGAAAGAATTTAAAAGGAAAATCACACACTAACCCTAACAATAAAACAACACTATATGGAAAGTACTAAAATTAAAAATATGTAATACAACAATATATTGCACTAAAAGCAATAAATGCATCATTCAACCCATACTTATTCATTAAGAATTGAAGAATCAATGTCTCTACCCATCCTTATCAGAATTCCACATTTTTAATATAAACCGCCACTTAGCTTGACTTCACAGATTGCCAAAACTAGATTTGTAACTATGAAACAACATAAAATGACCAAATAATATAATTAATTTTGATATTAAAGAATTAGTATAATACCTATATTAAAAATCTCAAAACCTGTTAAAAATATTATGCAATTATTTACCTAAATTTTATAAAATAGAATATTTGAATATTGGTAATCCTGTCTATTATTAAGGAATATTTCAATTTATAAATCCTGGCACCATTTATGTAGTAAATCTGAAACTAATAAATCAATAACTAAATATGAATAAAATTACACATTACAAGTAATATAAGAAAAAACACAAACCTACAATCAAAGAATTATAAATATTCCATTAAATACCAAGATGGATGTATTATTCTAAGTGACCTAAACATTTCTTATCTATATAGACTCTTAAAAAACATTTTGGCAATCCATATACCAATGCAAAACTGTAAAATGTTTTAATGTTCTTAATTCTATTATCATTGTCTGTTACCAAATTATTATTTCTAATTATGTAATTTTTCACTAAATTCTTGAAGACAGAAATGCTAAGATTACTATCCCAAAAAGAAAATTTATTAATTTGAAAATTAAATGCATTTCTTTTATCAAAGATATATGTTACTCTTTTATTATCTATAATTTTTATATCTATATCTAGAAATTCTGCAGCCAATTCATTGTCATTAGTTTTTACTAGTTTTAAATAGTCAGGTTAGAAGTTAATTTGTGGCTTAAGGTCTATTTCTTTATCGAATAATATCAAATCATCTATATAACGAAATAATACACTATGACTATAAATAATAAAATCTTTCTCATAGTAGTGTAGGGAAATATTTGCTAAACTATTGCTAGCTGTTCCTCCTTGAGGTAATCCTTTAATATATATATATATATATATATTGCACAATTTTAAAAAATATAAATACGAATTACGGAAATAAAATCAAAAAAATGGAATAAACTTTGGAAAAGCCTGACGAGCAATATTCCGTGATATTCCTTCTATTCCTTTCATAATTTCTTCCTTTTTTCTTCAAATTTCTTTTGTGGTTTATGTTTGTTTATGGTGTATATGTTACGGTCAATGTGGATAATTTATGAGACTTTATCGCATTAACCGGTTTTCATGAATAATTAATTACCTATAAAGTTTGGCCAATGTAATTATTTTCGATTAAAATATCTCTTGTTTTTTTCTATTTGAAAATTTGATGTGCATGTGTCATAGTTAAAAGTGAATTGCTTAAAGTTAAATCTTTTCGAAACCAAAGTATGTGTGGGTTGTCCTTGTACTATCTCCTGTTTCAAATGTAGAATTTCAACAGCGCTCACGATGCCTGGGGTATCTAAAGTGGGCACCGGGCAGATTTTTTAACTTAAAAAACATCTTATGGCTACGAAAGCAACTAGAGTGGGAACCTAGTAGCTTCGCTAGCTCAGTGAATGTAAGGAATCTACGTTTTTTTACCACGTTAATCGCCACGTGAAGCAAGTGTGTCTCATAAGCAATGTATTAGTTCAAGCCGTATAAATCGCGCATGCTTTATTTGAAATCTGCGCATACATACGTGACTCAGAAGGTAAAAAAAATTGTATTGTAGCGATTATCGTGTTAATTACTCAAATGTAACAGGAAAATTGTGCTCGCGATACCTGCAGCATCTACAATGGTCACCGAGCAGATTTTTTAACTTTGAAAAACATCCTATGGCTTCGCTAGTAGTGGAAGCTGGAACATAGTAGCTTCGCTTGCTCGTTGAATGTTAGAATAGTTTTACCTAACCCCTTCCGGTAGGATTTAATTATAGTATGGTTGCTGTATAGCATAAAAATTAATTAGAGCTATACTCGTCATTTTACCTGAAGGAGTTAATTGATCACATTTATCAATGAATTTCGATTAGTGAGATCACATGTCCATGTAATTAATCACATTGACCAAATTTTATTGGTAATTATTCACAATACGTATAATCGCCGGTGATTATTCATAATAACTCGATTATACAAATTGAATGTAACATATATATATATATATGCAAGAAACAATCAAATTGGCAGTAAAAGCTACATAATAACAAAAAAAGTCATAAACAACAAAACGTAAAAAAACATTGCAATTAACTGATAGAAATTAAAAAAAACCCGGAAACAGACGTTTGTGCAGCTGGGAGGGTTAAAAAATATGAAGTTGTGCAAGAACCCTCATCATTTAGCTTCACTTAGAGTGTACCGAAATTCACCGAGTTGCAATGCCGATTCTGAATACTGATGATATTGAACTGGAATTTTTATATAAGTTGCCCTAGATATCTGCCTCTTAATTCGTGAAAGTAAAATTACGATACATTTCGCACATGCGTAGCAAAAAAATCATCTGAAGAATGTACTCATATTTCCTTTGATGTTCAGAATATTTACTTCAAATTTTAATACAATGCTTCTCTAACATATTGTCACGTATTCTTTATGTTTCATAGAATTTGGTTTAAAACTCTACAAGTTATAAGAAAAAAAAGTGCGAAAAAATTTGTTTTTTTTTTAAAAAAACGTTATATCTTCCCAAATATGTGTGCTGTGTTTACGAAAATGCATGTAAATATTATACACATCAAACAACCATTGGTGAAAGTTTCATCTCGTTATCAGCTTTCTTTGAAACGAGATGAGTCGAAATTTTGTTTGTTTTCATCACTTTCTGGTCGGTCCCCTAAATACTCTCGTGATCGAATCTTCACTGTAAAATGTGAGTTCAACCCTAATCTTTACATATTCGAAATTCTAAGAAAATCCATGAAGATTTTCGGGAGACATTCGAAAAAATATGCAAATTTTAAAGCGTCCATATTATATTGGCAACCCACTGTAAATCGAGTTCAAATATTCGCTTACTTTAATACATGCAAAAACAAGAAAAAAATGGATTGTTATCCCTAATAATCCCGCAATATAGTGCCAGCAGCCGGATTAGCGACCGGGCCCAAGGGGGGGAGGTATTGGTACCCTGGGTGCCCTTCTTAATGGGCGCCATGGAGACAGAACATCCGGACGCCATTTACCCATATTACGATTGGAGGTGAAAATTCTTCTCATGCACCGAGCTCCACTTACCGTTGCTACGCCACTGATGTGTTGCGTTTTGCGGTGAGCTCCGTCTGATCTTCAAGGGAATGACGTATGCATCTTGGAAAAGTACATCTTTGAATTGTCCTATTAAGTCCAAAATTTATCATCGAACTACACTGTTGTTGTGGAGACCATATGATAAAATGAATATAGATGATTCTCTGATTCTAAAACCCGCCGCACTTTTACGCATGCGCCAGGTGGAGTCGATTCCCCCCAAAATAGGAGTGTAGTGAGAAATGGAGGAGGAGATATTTACATTTTACCTAGCGTGACGAACAAAAATCTCCGGAAATGCTCATCCTACTCATTGCTTGTCACCCCTTTCGGGAGTCGAATCGTATGAAAATGCTACTAGTCTTGGCATTTTGAATCGATCAGTACATCTTTCTTGTTGCGGTTTTCGAGTTAGCGCGTTGACAAACACATGAGTAGACCGACAGACAGTCAATCCAATGACGGATTTGATCCAAAATTTGTCATTTATTTATTAATTTATTACCGATGCCGATCTCCTCACCAATTGGGTATAAGGCATTTCAACGATGGGCGGGGAAGAGTAGAAAAAAAATGATACATTTTATAAACATTGAAAAATTCAAAACAAATACAGAATAAAAATAACAATACATTTAATACATTAAAAGTGGACCTATACAATGTGCACTACAGTGGCGTCAAATACGGACTATTAGTAGAGGAACTAAAACAAAAAAATCAAAATGTACCTCAACTAATATACAAATCTCTCTCTCTCTATATATATAATTGTCAAAAACAGAGGATTACTGCCCCAGCCCGAACCTCTGGACCGGTTTCATATGGAAGCTTATGACGTCGAGATATGTCACCAATGGTCACCTGCCAACCACCGCCCTCCATTTTAAAGAGAAATCGAAAAAATACTTCTCCACTACACATTCTCTATGGAGAAAAAATCATATCAGAGTCCCCCCAGCCCCAACCACTTGACCGATTTCGACCATTTTTATTTCATATGGAAGTTTATAACGTCTAGATATACATTAGATTATCCCGCCCTAGACTAGACCGTGCAGGAAAAAATTGATACATCTTATTTTACAATTTTTTTTTAGTGACGGGAAACATCAGTTTCACTGGAAGACGACAATAAGTCTAATTCTTTAATTAACAGTTCGTGAAGAAGTCCTCGCAATGAGATACGAATAACGGCATTATTTATCAAGTCTTTTAAACTCATCAATTGCCATCCACTAGGCCAGTTTTTTCTGTATGATGTCCAAATTTCGCACTCTTTAATTACGTGAAGAACAGATCCCGTTTCTTGGCCGCATGAACATAACGACGTTTTTTTGAAGAATCTAGCTTGATGTTCTCTAAACACTCCATATGCCGTTAAAATTTGATTTATGTAGAAATCGCCATATAGTCTATCAACGTTAACTTTATATATTAGGTTTTTGGTCCATCGCGCATTTTGTGAATCATTCCAGCGATTTCGCCACAGGTCCTTTATAATTTTATTTCCTTCATTGCTTATCTGGTTTCTAGAGGGAACAAAACTAATTGTGTGTTTCATCTGAAATCAATGTTGCCTCCTTGGCTAATTGATCTGACGTTCATTCCCAAAATTCCCCATATGTGCTCTAATCCAAGCCAAGGTTATTTTTCCCTTGTATTCTTTTATATCTTCTTTTATATTATTGATTATGTCTCTGGCTTCTTCTACAGCACTTAATGCCATAAGTGCTGACCTAAGAGTCACTGATTATATTTACTTGTCCTAGGTCATTTGCTTTGACATACCGAACTGCCTGTTGAATTGCAATCACTTCAGCCATAAATACCGTGCTCGAGTCATTTAGTCTAAATTTTCTATAGTCTAGTTCTGTTTTATTATAAAATGCTACAAATGCGCAACCAACTCTTTCGTCCATTTTGGAACCATCAGTAAAAATCATCAGGCCCTTCATTTCTTCCATGTAGTAATCCCAATCGAGTTTTCCACGGCTGAATTCTTTTTCCGTATTCAAAACTTATCTTGTCATCAATTATTTTATTTAATTTGTTCCTTCTTATTTGCCTAGCCATGTCATTTTCAATTCTGATCTTTAGGTCCAAAGGCGGACATCCACTTAAGACCTGAATTGCGTCATTTGATACTGTTCTGTATGTTTTTGTTATTCCCAAAAGTGGCTGAATCTGAATAAGTTTATTTATTTTTACAATATCTTTGTACCAAATTTCGCTACCATATTGTATTAATTTCTCAACAACAGTTTTATAGATTTCTTTTACTACCTTAGGTTTCAGGCCCCACGTTGCCCTTGTAATTCATCTCAATTTTTCGTTTAGCTTAAAGACTTTCTCTTGTACCTCATTTAGGTGAGGTATAAAAGACAAGTTAGGGTCTAACAATATTCCAAGATATTTTATGATTTTGGAGTAACTTATTCTTTCCCCGTACATCTTTATCCCTGGAAAATGAGTTATGTCCTTCTTATATTTGAACATTATGCATTTGGTCTTTCTTTTACTAAATTTTAATCTGAATTTCGCAGCCCAGTTTTCCAGTTTTTTCATTATGTCTTGACTATTGTTTACGAAATGATAAGATGCTATAGCCCTCATTAAAATTATTATATCATCAGCAAAAGCCTGTATTCTATGATTTTCATCAAATTCAAAATCATTTAACAATTCATTTGCAACCAATAACCACATGATTGGTCCCAAACAGGACCCCTGCGGGACTCCTTGGTTATATAGCCATCTTGTACCATCTGTAAGCAAGACCGATCTATCTTTTGAAAAATTATCAAGTATTCTACCGAGTATCTTGGCACTTTGTATTTTCAAGTAATTGTTTAATATTACTCCATCTCACAAATTGAAAGCATTTTTTATATCAAGCGATACCATGCATGTTACTTTATTTAGACTTTTGATTCGCCTAAAATCAGTCCTCCCTGTAATGCGTTAATCGTGCTATTATATTTTCTAAAATATATTGGTTATTACTAAAAATTTGATTTTCTTCCAGGAAGTAAGTCAATCTATTCGCAATTTATTTGTCTAAGATCTTTCCCCAAACAGGAAGACAAATTGATCTACATGACTTGTAATCATTCAGAGTCTTTCCCCTCCTTGAGATCAAAATAACTTCTGCTGTGCTTCCAATAACGTCCTAGATATGTCATAAATGGTTGCCTGCTACTACCACTCTCCATTTTGAGATATATCGAAATAAACTTTAGCGATCCCCACCTCTGCACCCAAATTCCCAAGTTGCAGGCATATACATATTCATTAATATTACGGGCGAACAGCGGGCCGCCGAGGCAGCTATTTCAATTTTGAAAGAAAGTCAATATATGTTTAAAGGGATTTTTTCCGAAAGGAAGTGCCCCATAAAAAAAACTCTTGATCACCAAGGTAAATAATAATAATAATTACAAAATTTTTACACATATTGAATTCTGGTGATAAAATCGCACGAAAGATTTCATCCATCCTAGCTCATTGTGTTTTTGTTATCGCATCCACCATCACACGGACGGACGGACGAGACAAACCTACACACTTGCCTTTGACGTATTTCATCAAACTTTTAATAGAGGTCTATAATTTTGGTGAAAGTCTACATACTAAATTTCTCTTGCCACATACAGAAATAACGTCGCGTTTTTTTGAGTTATCGTGCTAACACCCTCTTGGTCGGCGACTTACGTCATACGTTCGGCTTTTTTGTGCCCGTACGGTCGCGTCTCACGTCATACACGTTCGCCTTTTTTTTGTGCCCGTACGGTCGCGTCTCACGTCATACGTTCGCCTTTTTTGGGTCCGTACGGTAG
This sequence comes from Araneus ventricosus, assembly GCA_013235015.1. Classification (NCBI taxonomy): domain Eukaryota; kingdom Metazoa; phylum Arthropoda; class Arachnida; order Araneae; family Araneidae; genus Araneus; species Araneus ventricosus. The sequence goes on from BGPR01003241.1 coordinate 9,978, forward strand.
GCGTCGCACGTCATGCGACGAAGATAAAAATTCCATCGTTGAAAGGGAATTCCTCTCTACCTACGCGTCTGGTTATAATCCGCGATTTTGGCGTTATAGGCAATAAAATAATCGGCAATAAATGATTTCAATGTGACTTTGACACTCTGATGGTCAAGAAAGATTGTAAAGCTGTTTTCATGGTAAGGTTGTAAAACCATTTAAAAAAACATTTTCTACATATCATTAATAATCCTTTTCAGGCAAATATTTATCTTAAATACAGTGTGTCGGTAAAGTCAAGGTGCACTTTTGACCGGTCACAGGAAAGCAACGAAACGAGACAGACAGGTGACATCTTCACCAAATAAAAGGAAAACTCTCCAGGTTTGCATACTTGTTCAGCGCTCTTCGATGTGGGCTCCATTTGTTGCCCTACACACATCTAAACGATAGTCCAGTTCTTCCCACACACGGGTAAGGACGTCTGGTGTAACAGAGTGGATAACGTCCGTGATTCTCTGTTTTAAATGATTAATGTCGATGATACCTTCACTGTACACATGTTGCTTCACATAACCCCACAAGTAAAAGTCTAATGGCTTTATGTCCGGGAATCGTGGTGGCCCTGCCATGACAGCACCCCTGCCTATCCATCGCTGGGGGAATGTTGTACCAGAAACTCACGAACAATGATGCCGTAGTGTGGAGGAGCCCCGTCCTGTTGAAAGATGACACCTTCTGGAAATTGTGGAACTGCATACAATTGCAAGTCAATGTCAAGGTAGATGTTTGACGTCACAGTGCGTCATCACCTGAAAGCAATGGATTCGAAGAATATTTTATTAGAGAATATTTTGTTTTAATTTAAAATTTGGGTGCATTGTAGGGCAAAATGCAGATCAGTGAATGGGATATCACATGGATGACTGACTACCAGTAAGTCAAGTAAAAATTGCTTACTGATAAAAATATTTTGCATTTTCGAATTAAGGATAGAACATAATGTATTAATTCTCAGCAATAAAAAAAATGCTTTTTTGGGCCGGGAATTCGAAAACAAATCCGACCAAGAAGGGGTTAAAGAAAACAAAGGTAATTTCAAAGATGGTATTTTCGGACTCTGGGAGTTCAAAACAGAAGAGATTTTTCAAAATGTCGAGATCCTTTTTTTATTTTTATTTTTCTACGATTATCTTTCTCTGCTTGGTATACAAGAAAGTAAAAATCAGCATTTCTGATTGTAGAAATGTATTTTGTATGGTATGAAAACTTTTCAGGAGATTGAAACGTTAAAAATAAACAATAACGGTCTACTAGATCTAGACATTTTACTTGCACTTAGTGAAGGTTAAATTGAGTCTTTTAAACGTGAAAAATATCCCCAAAATTGTCATCTGTGTAAATAATCTTCGTTTTATGCGCAAAGAATGCGCGTGAAAGCAGCCTTTTCAATATTTTATGAAATCCGTTAGATGAAAAAAATTTCAATTATTCACGCATAAAAAATTATTTAACAAAAAAATTCTGTGAATTTCGTGAAAATTTATTCATCGATAAAGTTTGTGCAATCTTTGAGATTGAGATATGTTTAACATTTTAGAACTCTATCAACTAATTAATTAGAAAATTACTGTGAAATAAAATAAGGCTGAATTGTTTTAGTTAAAATGAGAGAAAAAATCTTCTGCTTTTAAGAAATAATTCACTTCGATTACTTAAAACATTTCAAAAATTAAAATTAAAAAAGCACATCTTACAAACGGCAGTAAATAATTAAGTTAAAAATGAATGTGAAATTCTTGCTTACATTCTGTATAAAAATAATACAAAACGGTGCACAAAGCAAAGTAAATTAAATTCAGTTAGATTTCTAAAACTTCCCATGCTTCTTATGTTTATCTAATGTCAATAAAGTTGAAATAATCGTCTGCATTTCTGCACAGTTAATTTATAATTCTAAATAGAATTTTATAAATTACTGCTGTTTTATATTGAGACAATATTACTGCTTTGAATACATTTAATTGGCATTATTTAAGCGAAAGAAGATTTCACTAATTATGATTTCTTTTGAAAGCTTCTATTAATTTCAGTAAGAAAAAGGCTTAAGTAAACAATATAAGGACGCAATAGAAAATGAACTGTGAAATTCTTGCTTTAATTCTGTACGAAACTGAATTATATAAATTGCACCAAACAAAGTAAATGAAATTAATTTAGATTTCCAAAATTTTTCCTTACCTCTTAAGTATGTTTATTTAATGAAAAAGAAAAAAAATACCGTCTGCATTTCTAGACAGTTAATTCAAAATAGAGCTTTGTAAACTGCTACTGTTTTATGTTTAGACAATAATTACCCCGCTTGGAATACATTTAATTAGCCTTCTTGAAGCGAAAAAAAAGATTTCACTATTGATGATTTCTTCTGAAATTTTTCTTCGATTTCAGTGGAAAAAAGACGTAAGTAAACAATACACTGACGTACAAAATTTTGTATATAAATTTGAAGAAATGATAATGATTAGCAATTTTTAACTGTATTTCTTCACTTGATTTCCAAAGCCTCTTAGACTTAACTAGTATGTTTCATATTCATTCAAATATTTTTTTTAATTTATTAACACATCGCAGAAAATGATGTTTTGTTGTTGCAGCCACTTTATTATTTATCTAATCAAGAAAACAAAAACTAGTTATATTATTAATGTTTTAAATAATGTCACAGAAAGATGCATTTGAATCATTATTTTAAATCCTATTTTCAAATAATGCAACATTCCTGTATTTACGTTTAAATAAAAATTATGAAGCATTACAATATCAATGAATTATAAAATAATTTACTTATTTTTTAATCTATGTATGGAGCTTTTTGCAATGGAAAGAAAAAATAACAATGTTTTTCGGCAAATAAATTAGAAAGAAAATCGTTTTCGTTAAAGTAAGCACGTGCAGAATTTACAACTTTGTTTTCTTAGTGCAGCACAATTCCATACAGAAGCTAATGAATATTACCTCTCAAATAATCAGATTTGGCTATACTAATAAATATTTATATGCAGTTACAGATCTCGCCGTTTGTCTACTTATGAACGTTACTGAATAGGAATTATAAATTGAGAATGACATTATGTTTTTCCTAACTTTAAGGACAGAAATGATCCTCATAAATGGTTTTAATTTTGCTCACATTTTATTAAATATTAATATGCATTTTTATGTATTCTTAAAAATAACGTGTGGTTCAAAAGAAATCTTTATTATTTTACTCTACTTAAATTTCAAAAGTAACAATTACTTCGAGCGTGTTTAAAAAATTTTAATTGTGTATCATTTAAATACAATAAATAAACTGAAATAAGTCATTAATAATTTAGGCTTTATAATGAGCTTAATTATAAAGCATTACCGATTACTTATCAATTAATTTTCAAAATAACTTCTACTTGAAACTCGAACTAACGACGTTTTCTAGAGGAAAAAATATCCTTCAGTAAACGTAGAATCCCCACGACATAGAAAACACAATGAACTGCTATCTGGTATCTACATTCCAACACAGCTATTATTTTCTAAGCAACTTCAATCGTCTTCCTTTAGAAAATATAGCCGACGCCAGTCCGAAGCTAGTTACTACAGTGTCTTCAAATCACATAAAGTTTCATTTGAAGAGACAGCTTTCAACGTAGACATCGAGGTGGCGATAGAATAAGACATTTTTAATGGGAAAATCGGATTAAAAACACAGGATGAACATTTTTAAGAGTCCGGTAAGTTGAAAGACCAACACACGTGGCGCTCCTTTAACAGGTCGAGTAGTTGTTATCCGGAAAGAAATGGCCTAAGCGATGCAAACAAACGCCAGCAACTAGGGCGACTGAAAACAAAACGCCATTCCTCCAGACAGAAAAAAAAATTTAATAACAGGGGAAGAGTTGATTTTAGTGGGAGGAATCAGGCAACGTTTGTAGGTGATTTACCTTGTTCTTCTTGGTGAAGTATAAGTTGCACTGCAAATAATCTTCTCTTTAATCTAGTATTTTAGGTGTCAAGAAATTATTTCATAGATTCAGGGTGGCTTTCGAAATGGTGTATCGATATGATTTGCATTCTAAAATCAATTTATTAGTTTTTCTAACCGACAGAAAAACCATGATTTTTTTAAATATCTACCAGGAGCATAATCACAATCGAAAACAATATTTTTCTTCGTAATTTTTACCCATCATCAATTGTTACTTAAGAACTGATCAGCCTTTAAACCTTTAAGTTCCATTTGAAGCACCAGCTTTTGGCGGGAACAGCGAGATGGCGATAGAATAAGACATTTTTAATGGAAAGGCCGGAGTGAAATAGAGATAAGAGTAAAAACAGAGGGGATGGACATTTTTAAGAGCCCGGTAAGCTGAAAGACAGCAACAGACATGGCGTTGCTTTGGCAGATCGAGTACTTATCCGGCAAGAAATGGCTCAAGAATGCAAACAAACGCCAGAAACTTGAGGAAATAAAAACAAAAGTCATTCCCTTAGACAAAAGAACAAGAATGTTTTAATAACAACTGAAGAGTTGCTTTGAAAAGGTGGGTCCTTTTTTGTGGGGGCGCTTTACTTTGCTCCTCTTGGTTAAGCAAACGCTGCTCTACGACTCATTGTTTGTTGAGTCTAATGTTTAACCCTTTCAGTCCTAAGGATTTATTATTTATTCTGAAATTCTGAAGTTTCTGAAACGTTCTCATTTTGGGCCTAAGATAAAAGATCAAAAAGATTTTTTTAAATTAAAATTTAAAGTGATTGCAATTGGTGTCATGATATTTCAGGGAACATAAAAACGCAAATTTTAAAATAAATTTTTATCAAAAACAGCTCAACATATTTAAAAATATTGAGAATGAAATATAAATATAAGTAATTTCATTTAAATTATGTTAAAATTGATTTTTATTTTGACATCTTTTGCTGAATGAAGTGAAGCTCAAAGGGCAGTTTCTCAATAGATAAAGTTAATAGAGCAGCCAAATATTGGTAATAATAAAAAAATGTATTTCAGAAGAGGAAAATGCGAAAAATTTAATGATGTCCATTTGGTATCAGAGGCAGGTTTAGATGCCGAACAAAAAAATAATGAATATGATGATTCCAAATGGCATCACTGGGACTGAAGGGTTTGGGTGTGCAAAACGCTATTTAATGCTTTGATTCTTATTCTACTCGCATTGTTTCTTAGCCTTCACATCTATCTATATTTTGATAATTGTGTCCACCTTTAAAAATTAAACAGGATTATCAATAATTATATCAGAAAATGAGGTTCTAATGCGTCGAAAAACACAAGATGTTTTGCCCATTTTTGAGCTTCCTATCCGACAGGCATTGCAAATAAATAATTCTGTTCCATGCTTGTCCAAATACCACAAGACTTTTAATTGTTTTATGTATTCAAATGCTGAAAACATCGATCAGTTATATAAATAGGTATTTTTTGTTTCTCATCATCAATATTGTCTTTACGTCGTTATGACTTGAATTCTGAGGGATAAAGTAAATTTTAATTAAATTAAGTACAATGGCGTCAATTCGAGCTCATGTTGTACGTCAAGGAATGCAAACAATCGCTAATAAGATGGGAAACAAAAAGTCACTCCCTCGAACAAACGAATAAGAATAGTTTAATAACAGGGGAAAAGTTGCTTTAAGAATCCTTATCCTTATCCTTTAACGAATTTTTTGGTGCTTTACTATGTTCTTTTGGCTTAAGTTAGCGCCGTAATTCATCCTCTATCTCAATTTAGATCTTTTTTTCGCGCAAATTTCATTTGGTGTTTCGATTTTTATTCTGTTTGTTTCATTTCTTAGTAACTTCATTATTAATATAATAGCCCAGATCTGTGTCTCGGTAACGCTCTGACGTCACCAACAATAAAACGCTCGCGCCATAACACTGCGAGACGTTAAACAACATTATTTCATTGTTAGAGAACCTAAATTTCAGTAATTTTAAATTTAAAAGAGTAATTGTCGTTCTAATTTCAAATTGAATACCTCTAAAATAGTGTAATAAAATTTGCTATCGATTGATATAAAATGTATCTCGCTGTGATCAATAGTTCCCTAGAAATTTTAAATTATAATAATCATATATTTCAAAGTAATTTACGTTTTTCAATAGAAAGTAGTATATCACGTTAGTGGTATATCATGCGCGTGATATAATTTGGACGCGACGATGCATCTGATTATTTATTGCAATCGTGATGATATAATTTGATAATATTCTTTGGAAACTTTAAAATTTACACAAAGACATCTGAAGTACAAGGAAAATTGTTAAACAACGAAAAATATTTCACACGGAATGTTGTTTACCAAGAGGTGTTTTGAATAAACAAATAAGTAAATAACATGTAAATAAAAAAATAATTCCTGTCATAAAGCATATGTTTATTTTATTTGTTTTCAATCAATGTTAAACACTTTTCTCGCATATATATCTATTTAAAAACGTCAAATTTGACGGGAAATCTCTCGAATGAAGAGGCAATTTGCACCTGTCATACCATGGTGGGTGATTTTCTAGTTTTTATATAATATTTTTATTACAATGGTCACTACAAGCAGCAAGTTAATTACCTTCCTATGTCTGAAATGTTGTTTCAAAATGTTTTATAAAAGCTAGAAATTTTCAGTTTTATATTATGTTGAAGATTTAAAAGTGCATAGTAAATCATTGCATCCTGTTTGGTAAAAATAAAAAATCATCCTCCTTATTTGGGAAATACTTAAGTGATTGAAGTCTTAGAGCTTCACTTTGGATAACCTAGATTGGGAATTGGGGGGGGTGCTATTTCTGGATGTCTGGGTTCTTTTCACTAAGATAATACAAACTTACGTATAAAGAAAAATAATGATATTCAAAAGAATTAATTAAATTATCACTTTGGATTTAAAATAGGGTGACTTTATATTATGTATAGTAAAAGTTGGAACGGAGAAAACCTATAGAAACACCTATAAACAAAGTTTACTTTTGTTAAGCGTCGTTTCATTCCACAACAAAGAGAGGTAATATATTTAAGCCCCTTTTTTTCAGACTATGTTTAAAAGACTGTTTCGAATTTCTCCTTTGTGGATAAATATTTTCTTCCTTATTTTGTTTCCAATTTTTTCCGGAATAGGTTCAGGCTTCAGAGGAAAATTTAATTTCGACCTTAAATTTTCCTCTCGACCTCTCATTTTTTCCTGGATGATGCTGTACTTGCGCGCACCAGATAAATTGTTTCTATTATTGTTATTTTGTCTTTATTAGATATTTTTTCTATCCTAGTCTTTTTAAATATTTAAAATTATTAAAAAATCTTTAGTTGTTCATATAATCGTCAGACACTGAATAAGAGAGTTATGCGAAAGCATAAGATCTACGTTTTACGTTATTTTAATTATTCACGAATAGAAAATAATTAAACTAGAAAATTCCGCAAATTTCTGGAAGATTTATCCAGCCATACAATTCTCGTATTGCTTGAGATTGAGACTTCTTTACATTTTTATAATGCTATCAACTAATTAATTAGAATAATGAACTAAAAGGTTTTTAATAAACTGCATAGCATGTGAAAAAAGTTCTTCCATGCTTTCTCAAGATTATTCACTTTAATCACCAAAAAAGTTTTAAAATAACAATCAAATAAACAAAAATATCCATTAACGGTACAGTAAACAATAATTTTTAAAATCAGCAATGAAATTCTTGTTTACGTTCTATACGAAGCTTTTATAAAACTGTATAACTAAGCGGAGAAATTTAATTAAATTTTAAAGTTCTCAAACTTCCATTATTGCTTAAGTATATTTATTTAATTTTAAGAGTAAAAAAAATTATCGTCTGCTTGTCTAGAAATTAATTTATAATTCTAAGCACAGTCCCGTAAAGTTCAAATACTGCTTCTTTGTACAGAAATATTTTTTTTCTTTATTTTAAGAATGCGAATACATCTAATTGCTATTCTTTAAGCAATAAAAAAATTGATGTATTCGTGATTTCTTTTGAAGATTCGTTATACGTTGATTTCAACGAACACTGGATAAATAAACTAAATACTGACATTTAAAATTTTATTTTTTCATCTAAGGAAATGAAAATGCTTCTTTTTCCCCCCTAGGAAATTCGGTAAATACCCTGCGTTGATTACAGAGCATTTTAGATGAAATTAGAATGCTTCATTTTCATCTTAATTTGTTTTTAAATTTATTGTCTAGACGAAACCTTATTTAGCTAATTAAGAAAATAGTAAATTGAAGATAAATTTAAATATTTTATGATCATAATAATAAGAATACCATACACACATATTCTGATTCTTGAAAAGCTTTTAGAATTTTTCACTTAATCATGAAAACGATTTTAAAAGCATTTTTGATGCTAAAATTTCGCATTTTTTAAACTGCTAATGCATATCACAGATATTGAAGGGTAAGTTATATTGTATATTCAAAGTGCATTGTAGAAACATTTTGCTGGATATCAAAGTAAAGTGAATTGAACTTTGAAAAAATTTGAACCAAAGTTTATTAGCAAAATAGAAATGCAACTGATGGCAGAAAGCATGATAGAAAATGAAGCAATGAAAAGAGCATCAATTTATTTTTAGAATCATTATTTTGGGAAAAAATTAACGAAAACAGTTTTTATAAACGCAATTTTATAAATCTGCTGAAAAGTAAAATATTTTAAAACCATTTTCTCCTTTTGAATGTTTTATTTATAATTTATTATTATAAATCTTCGAACTCTTGAAATCAACATTTTATTTTGAAATTCACTACTAGGTAACCACAGTGTATTATCATCGACAATACACAAGTGTGGAGAATTTCAAAACTCTAGCAGATCAAGTATTGAGTAAAAAAATCGATCATAATATTTCCCCTTTATAAACACAAAATAAGTCAATTTAAATATGTGAACAAATGATTACATTTGAAGCCAATAATTGAAATCACGGCTTCATTGAGGAATTATAAATTTTTTGAGTGATGATCAAAATGAAATAAGATTGAATTCGGAATGGAAACAGTTTTGAATGAAATGAAAAAAAATTCTGGATTTTTCCTGATGATTATCATGAAATTTACTTAGTTTTCTATGAAATAAAATTTAATTTAATTCCTCGAACAAAAACAAAGTGCATGAAGGTTATGTGTCAATTATGATACTAGTTTGTATATTCAAATCAACAATTTTAATGATAAATTGAAATAAAGTGATACTAAATTAATTTAATTTTTTATTAATTTAGCGTTATATCCGTTATAGAGTTCTAATATTTTTACGCAATCAGACACATAATACTGAACGTAAATAAAATTTTCAGAAGTTAAAAATGTTTTTTTTGCAAGCGGGAGAAATATAAGCTAATCAGTAAAATCGTCAGACGATAAAATTTATACATTCATCCTTAGTCCTTAATAATATAATAAATGCGGAAGTGTGTCTGTCTGACTGTTTGTTACGCTTTCACGACCAAACTACAAAACCGATTTGGATGAAAATTGGCTGAGTTGTAGCTTGAAACCCAAGAACGGACATAGGCTAGGTGAAATCACGTTAAATTAATTATTTTTGACTACAGGCAACAATTAAATAATTAACAAAGCCCATTGACTCAGCGATTCTCGATGGAGATTATTTTATTTTTCAATCAACTGTCACGAGAATCCTTCAGGAATGCGAAAACATGTGGAATAAATTATTTTTAAAATCAACTATCACGTGATCCTTTTTTCAGCTGTAACTTCGGAACAAATTGTCCGATAAAAATTATTTTTAGACCATCTTAAAGTCCAAGACTTGACCTTTTCAGTGATATCAATTTTATTTCTGCGATATTTTTCCTTCAATTGTTATTAATTTTTTAAAGTTTAATAACTTTAATTACGTGCAGACGATTTGGAAACAACGCAAATTTATAGCTACTCCTTTGCTAGGCAACAGTTAGACTTTGAACTAATTTACCTTCATTTCTGAAAATTTTGCTTATCTTTATAAATATCTATAAAATAAGGCAGAAATTACATGTATTTGTCTGTCGGTCTGTCACAAGAACTCCTCCTAAACGGTGAATGGTAGCGACATGAAATTTACACACGACATTCTAGAGCATATTTCTAGGTCAAAGGTGTTATTTTTAACTTTCAGAGTTAATTAGTTCTTAAGGTATTTAATTAAATAACGAACATTAGCCGCTTTTAAGGCTATTGCTTAGACGTTTTTTGCCAATAACTTCTGAAATCTTTATTAGACAACAATTATTTTTATGCCATTTTAAAGACCAGAAAATGATCTTTTTAATGCTATTAATTGCATTGAGATGAAATGCTTTCTCCGATTGCTATAAAGGTTTAAAAATATTTTTTAAAGTAATTTCTAACAAGACTTTTTATTCTTATTTAACTAAATTCAAGCCAAATTACTGTTTCGCGCGCGGGCTTTTGCCAGTGTTAAAATTAATATAAGAAAATATTGCTTTCTTTGACCATAAACAACAAAGGACACTTTACACTTCCGGTTTCCTGTTGTGATAGCATTTACAGCTTTTAATACGGTTACACAGTGATCCAATGACGTTAGTGAATTAATCTCTCGATGTTTTGTTTAATTTTCACAGTGAGGTATTAAAGAATATCCATCTGTAGATACGGTAATGGGCATTAACAAGGAACATCAGATCCTGTGGAGCTCTTCAACATCTTAGAATTGTCAGGGGCACCTTCCGACAAGCCGAGATTGAAAGTCGGTGTGCCAGTACTACTAAAACGTAACCTCGATATACCGAGACTGAGCAATAGCACACGGTTGCAAATTGCACACCTAAGTCCAAACGTCATAAAAGCTACCGTTATGACTGCTATAGGGAGAAAAGAGAGTGTTTTAATTCTACGCCTCCCGATAATACCGAAGGATTTAACATCTCAGTTCAAAAGGTAACAAATTCCTTTAAAAATAGCATTTGCCAGGCTCAGGGTCAGACACTGAAAGTGGCAGGCGTACATTTGGAGAAACCATATTTTTCGCATGGGCAACTAACTATATGTGGCATGTTCACGTGTGTCCAGCCCACACAACCTCTACATCCATGTAAACACCGTGGTATACAAAAGTGTATTAGCATAGATAAACAATTTACAAGCATACATGCACAGTACACTCCTGTCAGCCGTCCAATTAAGTATTATCAACCGTCAGAACTTTTACTTTCCCCTTTCAAAATGCAACAAAACATTTACATTCCTGAATTAAAAAAATAATAATTAAAATTCTTTGAGCACGAAGTCGTGGGTAACAACTAGTTTATTTAATATATTTTTGAAAATAGAATTAGTGTGACTTAAAATGATGCTAAAGTAGAGTTCTGATTATATATTTATAACACTTTAAGACGTTAGAAGATCTTTTGTTAAGAACAAGAACATTGCGAATGAAATTTGATTTCTTCTTCCTAATATTTTTAACACTCTATTTGAACAGCATATGTACTTGTTTGAAAATTACATTGTTCAAATTATGACTGTTTTTAATCACATTATTATGTAAAATATGTAAGCCTTTATTACTTAAGATATTATGTCTCTAATATGTTTTAAATTACATTTACATAATTCTTCTCTTTTGAAATTTCAAAGAGTTAGTTAATTATGCATTATATTTCTTATGTGATGTCATAAAATATTCTATTTTATTTTCTACTTTTGTACAAAAATATACTCTTCTCTTTAAGAGACAAAGCGAATGGAATTCTAATGGAATTTTCTAATCATGGTTAATTATCCAATTGATATTAGATTTTAAACTTTATCTTTACACAATCTTTTGTTATTTCCATAAAAAAATAGATTGCTTTTTTGATACGCTCATAATAGAATTTATATTTTCTAAAACTAAAATTGTCATATGTGAGCTGTAATTGAGCAACGAAAATTTTTAGAAATCTTAAAAAAGAAAGTTCTTAATTAAGAATATTATAAAATTATCTGTAAAATTGTCAGTTTTTCATAAACAAACTTATTTGAACTCTTTCTATTCCGGATTAATTTCATTCTAACATTTCGGTAATTGCTTCTTCGCTTTTATTGGAATAACTCTAGTCGGACAACTACGCAGTTATCTATTTTTTAAAAAAATGATGGGCTAACATTTATTACTTCTTCAAGTATTTGAAAATACCTCATGTTCTTCCTCTTTGGTTTTACATGCATTTGTATTTGATACTTGATAACGACTTCATGAAATGTTCGTGAAAGATTATAATATTTATTGAAGAAAATCAGAAAAAGAAGGAAAATAAATTGTAACATTAGTTTGCCCAGGCGTTGTTGAAAAATATTTAAAATCTTCCGTTAGGTTTAAACATGCTCATGATTCCTTATTGTGTGTCCAAGTATCTTTTCATTGTACTTGCTGTATAGATTTCTTTCTATTACATTTTTATGTATCTGTTTAGTTCTTAGAGTAACATATAGATGGCAGTGCACATTTAATCCTCTGCTTTCTGTCACGTTTTAGCTTATGTACAGAACGCAGTACGTGTGTTTGTATGTGTTAGCATATGATAACGTCAGCGTAAGGACAATGTTACTCCATTTTCCTTTAAGTTTTGAAATATAAAAAACACGCACTAATTTTTTCCTTTTATATTTAAAAGGTAGAGCTCTTCAGATACTCAGTAATTCTCTTTAAAAGCTCCTACTATGTCTCTGTTGATCTTCACCGTCCCTTTCGGCTGCAAAAATTTTTTTTTTCAGATACTTTTACAAAAATCGGCTTGTGGCACTTCCGAAATGGCACTGATTCAACTTCATGCAGGCTGGATTTTGCAAATGACCGATGATAACTTTCTTTTCAATCTCCCAACGGAAATGCCATCTAATGAATCAAGCGTGGACGTCAATGAGTCCCACCCTTTCTCAACAATGTCGCAATTTCCGAGATGCTGGTGTCTGCATTTATCAAGGGCCGTTTCCAATCGGAAGGCGGGGGACGATGAAAAAGCAGAGCGTTTGCATCGAGGGTGCGCTTATGGATTGATTTCAATCTCCTTCTTTTGAATAGGCAAATGAGCCAATCCAACGAGGGGAGCGTTCTGTCCGTATTAAAAGTAGTCCACGAATACTGTATCGTTCGGATTGCAAGAAATCAAATTTCTGTGCCATCAGAAGAAGTGTAGCGGGTATTTGTATAGAGAACTCCAGATTTCCAATCGTGTTAAACTAGTTTAAGAATGTTTCAAGTTTTTGATTTGTTAAAAAGAATTTCGTTCAGCATTGACTTGTATACTACTACATTCAAAAAGTTCTGGAAATTTTTAAATATTTTCCAAATGTAAATGAAATAATCCCATAAAAATATTCACACAAAATTTATGAAAAATTATATACTATGCCCTTTCTCACAGTACAAGAGAGGAGTCAAATCAGGTTTCATCCAGTTCAGATACGTACAGCGTATACGCGAATCTTGTGTCTACAGACATTCAAAACTTCCGCTGCGGGGAAGGCCAAGTAATGGGTGGTCGATCACGATAAGTCGCCGGCTCACAGGTCCCTCCTGAGGTAAAATTGCCTTCAAAACATCATATTCCCATATTTTCACAACTAGCTTATTCACCTGATCTCGCTCCTTGTGATTTTTTCTTCGTATGAAGAATTCGCTTAAGGAGCATTCTTCAGGATTCCGAACTCAGGTTCCGAAGCAGTGCAGCGTCGAAGGCACTATAAGCAATAGGAGGCCTGTAATTCGGATTTAAATCTTTGGTTGTAGGGTGGCAAAAATGCATAGTTGCACAGGATAATTACTTCGAAGGAAACACCAAATAGAAGGGTTCTATCCGTATTCATTATTCAGTAATGAAATAAGTTCCGGAACTTTCTGAACGCAGTGGCATTACTTTCATATAGTGAATTCATATTTTTAAAAGTGAAATCAATGCAGTTAATTTTTGTCGCTTCATTTGCGAGTTATGAATAATTTCTGTTTATAGTTTTTCACATTGAAAGTTTAGCAGTATATGGACGTCGCAAACATTAAATGGAACTAAGGAATTACTTAAAGTTCATAGAAGCAACTTACCTTGGTATATTGATTGTAGCTGTTACCTTTGTTATAAGATTAATACACAACAAAAATCCTTGTCATCTTTGAGTAAATCTGCCTTAGAAAGTTGAAATTAGATAGTGTTGTAGCACGGGGAAGAAAAATTAACTGTAAGAAGTGAACCATACGATCGTTAGTGTATATTCCTTCCGAAAGATCTTACTCTACATTTCTACGGGATGATTCAAAAGTTCAGAGCAACTTGACAGATGAATAATTCACAAACGAAAGTAGATAGAAAGGCACAACCTTATTCTTTTTTTAGTCTCGAAACCAAATTTAATCGGTAGCATAGATTTCAATTTTAAACCCCAGACGGAGCGGATAAGATGGATAAGGCAATGAAGGGAATTATGCTTACATATCGTCGACACAAATACAAACTATCGAGTGCATTAAATTTATTCGCGACTTAACCGTAGAAAACCATAGCAAACTTATACGTTTTCGATATATTGTGATAGCTGTTTCTTTAATTTGTGAAAGAAATTCAGGTTCAAGGCATTGCTACCATACGCATCATTTCTGAAGAAACTTCACATTCAATAGTTTGCATTTGTGTTTACACTATGTAAACTGCGAAAACGTTGGTTAAACTTAACTTTGTCACTTTATTTAAACAATAAACAGTGTATATAAAATACGCGAAAAGTGATTACAAGATTCCTTTTAAGCTTTTGTCGGGCGCACCTAATCTGTGAAATGGAGCACCCATATTTTTTTGTGCGTAATTGCGGGTTTTTACCGAGAAAGGAGTGGGATCTCTAGTAGCGTCCTGCCTCCCTACCACCCACACTAAGGTGTCATGTTTTTTTTCTCTGGTGCTCTTTTGATGTAAACGTGGGAGCCACGTTTACATCAAAAGATCTGGTAGATGAGTTGCGCCCGATTACATTTTTCCTTTTGATTTCGCAAATTTTTCTCAATATTTCTCTTCATATATCTTCAAAAGTTCGTATACCTGTTTCCCAGCCCCTAATTCAATGATACTGATCAATATTTCTAATACACTCATGTCCATAAATTAAGGATAATGAAGTTCAGGCAAAGAAAGAGACAGAAGCAAAACAAATTTGACTTATTTGTAAAGTCTATTTATTAAACAAAAAGTAAAGAGCAAAACAGATGCCATATGTTTGACATAATTAATAAAAATTGCGATTTTTACTCCCTGGAGCAAATTTCAAAAAAGAACCTATTTACAAAAAACAATATAACATGGTAAGTATGACGGTAAATACGGAGTATGTCTCCCGGACGATGCAATACAGGCCTTACAACGCCTAGGCATGCTGAGTATCAAATTATCAATCTGATCTTGGGGAATATTACACCACTCATCAAGCAATGCCCTCCGAAGTTCCGGTAGACAGGTGGGAGGGGGTTGACGGGCTGTAATTCGTCGGCCAAGCATATCCCACACATGCTCTATTGGATTCAAGTCCGGTGAGTATGCTGGCCAATCCATATGTGTGATATCCTCCGATTGAAGGCATTCGTCTACAATGTTTGCACGATGAGGACGGACATTGTCATTCATAAACAGAAATTCAGTACCCATGGCGCCCCGAAACAAACGTACATGTTGTTCCAGAATGACATCCCGATAGATGTGGCCTGTCATCGTTACACTCTGAACATGCAGGTCAGTTCTGGAACCAAGAATAATTCCTCCCCAAACGAGCCATCCTGCACCACCGTAACGGTGTCGTTCAATGGTGTTCTCTTGGTGGTAACGGGTACCTGGCGCTCTCCATATGAAAGTCCGGCGAGAATCAGGCTACAAACTAAACCTGGACTCGTCGGAAAACATCACACAAGACCACTGTTGCGGTGTCCACAATGCATGCTCTCTACTCCAGGCTAATCGCAGGCGACAGTGAGTTGCGGTAAGTGGAACACATCTGACAGGCCTACGAGCATATAGACCAATGTGCCCTAAGCGTCTGTACACGGTCTGCCTTGAAACTGTCGTACCGGTAGCTGAAGAGAGCTGACGAGACAGGTCTGATGCTGTGCTCCGTCTGTTTCTTTTGGCAGTAACTGCCAAATACCGGTCCTCATTCGGCGTTGTAACTCGGGGGCGACCTGTGCTGTAACATCTACTCATATTACCATCATCTTGGAATCGTTGCCAAAGCCAGGAGATGACACTCTGGGCGATTCCAAGTTCCTCGGATACTTCCAGCTGGGTACGTCCACATTCCAGTCGTCCGATAATTCTAGCACGTAAAAAATCATTCAAATGCTTCCTTTGTGCCATAACTATGCGGTTATTGCACTGAAAGGCTTTTAAAGCGCTTGTGAACAATTTTACTTCTTTTCCACCATTCCTTATATACCCCTCTCTTACACTCTCGTCATTGTGACGTACTATCCGCGCCATCTGGTGGTTCCCTGTAATTTGCATATTCTTCTTCAAGATGTGTGTGAAAATTCTACAGGTGAAATTTTTATTTTAGAGTTCAATTTCTGTGTGATTCTGAATTATCCTTAATTTATGGACATGAGTGTATATTGTTTCAAAACTGTCGAATTATTTCAGAATCTGAACGACAAAAGCTGGCATTGCTCACATTGTCCTTACGAGGGTAAAAACATCAACTCCTTCCTGAATTCTCGGACATTTTGTTAGTTGAAATGGCAAGGGAATTCAAAAACGTTATTTAAACGCTAATATTGCTTTATATGACAGAATAGTTCATAAGTTTGATAAGATTTTTCTTAAGCCTAAGCAAAAATTTAACTTTTAATCTCACAGATAAGTTGCGCTCGGTCGTGTTAGCATTTGTATTACGCCTGACCGAAGGTGAAAAACTTTCATGAATATCTCAACATTTTAAAGAAATTTAAGTAATATTTATATAACAAGAAAACATTCTCTTTCTCATTTCTTTATTCTAACAGAAATCGATTCCATTGTCTGTCGCTCTTCTGACATTTGAATCGAACTCTGATGTCTAGCTTCCTGATAATTTTGCTTGTAAAACTATTTCATTTTACTTGTAAATTCCACTTCGTAGATGAATATCTTACATCTAAAAAGTTATAGATGCTTTATTATATAGTCTGACGTTTCAGTTCAGTTTCCTTCTTAGAAAATATCCATTTAATAAGCTATTTCAGGCATTTGACATTTCAATTTTCATTATAATTCTCATTTGTACCTTACAATCTTTTGTTAAGGCCCTTTGTAAAGCTAACATTTCTATGCTGCCTGAATACACTTATCTGAAAGAAATCTGGTTATATATAAATTCTTTTATTCACTTTCTAAGAATTGTGTACGAAGAAAACTTTCTTTGTCGCTGTCAAGTTTTTAAAATTCCGTCGGTTTTTTTCTTTAATATGCTTTTAGTTGTACAATGAAATGATTTTTCAACTTATGCATTTAGCTAACTAAATGATATGGACTTGTCAGAGAAATTAATCATTATGTCTAAAAATAAATCCCTTTTCCTACAAAATAATTCAGCATTCGAAATGTGGATGTTTTCGTTGCGATTCTCGATTTTAATTTTAGAGAAATATTGCATCTTTAGTGCATAAAAATGATTATTGTTATTTTTAGACACTATTTTTAATGTATCAAGAAATCGTTCTATTTTAGACTTATTTTTCATTACTTCATGGTATTAAGAAATTTTGACTATATAGGGTGATTCAAAAGTCTTCCGAGAAACTTCAAGAGTAAAGCAAGCATATCGTAATAAATTAGTTTTGCATAGAAACATACAGGCAGAAATATTACGTGTGCGAGCTGAAACAGAACAAAAATAAATTAATTAATGTAAATATGGTTTGCAGAACACGATTAATCAACTATTTATGCTCAACGTCACAGAACAGAAAGTCGACTCTTACCCACGTACCCGTGACCAGTCTGGACACTTAACATTTTGATGGGCAAGACATGGGAATTTTATTTAAGACAAAAAAATATTTACGCTATGTACAGCACAGACATTTACACTATTATTTCGTATTAGTGTTCTTTTCTTTGGATGTTGCCTTTCTTTCTTTTCTTTTTTTTTGTAGGGGGAAGGTCTGGTCATTTGGATCTTGTTGTTTGAGCTCGCTGGAAAGTTGAATGCTAGGGAGCTTGAAGGAGATCTCTGTTTTCACTGATGAATTTCACTATCCTACGAATTTTTTTGCCAGGAGTCGACATTATTGGCGACTCTTTTCAGCCATTCTTGTTCGAAGTTTGGCGCTGGCTTCCTCACATGCCAAGACACTGTGAGGGCGCAGTCCGTGCCACAGTGAAGTGCCGTACCATTTCCACCACAACTGCAACTCAGTGTTTTGGAAAGTGCTCGACCACAGTGATGATAATTGTGAAAGATTCAGCTTTACGCAACCTTTGATGCGAACGCACAAACATTTCATGGTATCTATCTAAAATCTGTTATCTTAATAAAATTCCCCACCGTCCTCTGTCGGTTCTAAACCCAATGGGTGAACTGGACGGCGTGGTTTGTGGACATGGAACACTTTGCCCATGTTATCCCGTGAACATGAGAACTAGAGTAATTTCTATTGGATTTGAACCGTCAGAGATATGTTGCATGGAATTTAAAAGTCTCGGCCGAGTTCATAGATGGGTTATCCAACTCAAAGGGGGTGTAAATTTTCATTTCCTCA
Source organism: Araneus ventricosus (assembly GCA_013235015.1). Classification (NCBI taxonomy): domain Eukaryota; kingdom Metazoa; phylum Arthropoda; class Arachnida; order Araneae; family Araneidae; genus Araneus; species Araneus ventricosus. The sequence goes on from BGPR01003241.1 coordinate 28,747, forward strand.
TAACCCCCTTACTATTGAAGATAAAAAGATAATTTAAGTAAGGCAAATCATCGCCTCATCATAACAAATAATTTTTGCGTTTAAAACTTTACAATAGATGAGATATAATTTCTTAGAAGTTAGGGATAGAAAAAACATTTTTAACCCTTAACTTAGATTGCTATTTAACCTAAGCGTGTGCATCATTCTCTTCCACACTCTTTCTTCTTCGTAGCTTTGATCCTTACGAAATTATAGTTGGAACTGGATGAAATTTCGTTTCCGTAACTCTCCAGACAGAAGGAATCTACCTTCGCCTTTCGGCTTGCGAACAGGAAATTGTTTTATCTTATTTTTTTCCTTCTAAACTTTCGTTTCAAATACAAAATATTTTAAGTAGACATTACAGCGGAAAATTATATCGAGATTCTTCAGAAGATTGCCTAAAACGCAATGTATATTATTATTTTAAACAAGTTAGTTTGTAATAAAAACATCATTTATATTAAATGGAAACTAATGTAAACAATTTTTATTGATATTTCAAACGTAAAGGAGCTCAAAGCTATTAAAGACCTTTTATATCTTTTTCTTATTTTATGGCTGTAATTTTAGAAAAGTTCTGCAATTTAATGAAGGAAGTTAAACACGGAATATAGTTTGTACTCCAGCATTTTGTTTACCTGATATGAAGCTCATTCTTTAATGATGAATTTTAAGAATCGCATTCAAAATCGTCTAGACTTAAAACGAAAAGTTTATACTTATTTACATTAAGCACGTACGCAAATTTCAGAAATTTTCTTTTCAAGCACCAAACTCGAGTGGTACGAAAGTTATAAAAGAAATTTCTTATTCTGTGTAATTAGATTTAAATTTCATTTCCATGCAAATGTAAAATATTAATTCAATTACTAGAGTAACCGTTTTCAAAACACTTACTAGAAATGACTGCAATTTAAGTACACTAGCTGCCATTACCATTTTAAAAAGACATATCAGGCTATACATGGTGATTCTAAAATAATGGAATAAATTTTAAAGATAGGTTAGGTATACAGAATAAAGTTATTTTTACAGAAGAACATGGGGTAGGAAACGCAAAGGAGGGGTTGTTACAGGGCCTCTTTATCAGTGAATGAAATACGGTAGAATCCCGCTAATCCGGAACCCGCTCGTCCGGACGGGATTTTTTTTTTAAAAAGCAGGATATACAAGCAATAAATTTTGAATTTTAATTATGTACAACGATGTTTTGTTTTGTCAATCTTACATCAGTACGTAGGTTAAAAACTTAGTTTTATATATACAGTAGTATAAAAACTGAAATTAAGCTGTAGGAAAAGTTGTATGTATTGTTACAAAGCTATAAAATTGTTTCTCTGAGATGCTAATCTTGGCGAGTTGGCGATAAATTTGGCGACTTGGCGGCAAAGTTGGCAACTCTGGCGACAAAAGGAAGTTTCTGGAAAGACCTCGACCTGTCAACCTATTTCTACTGGCTTCATGAACTTTCTGGAGATTACGTCACTTCCTACGTAATGAAGTCACTTCCTGTTGAAATAGTATAAAAGCAGGCTCTCAAGCGAGCTGGTGAGCTGATAAGAGGCCTTTGAGCGCTGTGTTGAGATTTATGGTAATCTCTGTTGTGAATTTTTACAAGTGCTGTTTTAATACTTCTGCTACGTTTCTTTTCCTAGAATATTTGTAAAATAAAGAGCTTTATTTTTTAAAATCCTGCTTATTGGATTGCATTCACGTACACCCGCCAGACAATTTTGTTACAGTATTTATGGAAAAAACGGATCGATTTTTATAGTTTTACTCATCTAAAACTTGTATTAGGTGCATTCTAAGCCAAATTCCGTTTAATCTGAACTTTCAGTGATCCGAACACGGTCAGATCCCATCTAGTCCGGATTAGCGGGATTCTACTTTACAAGAAAAGGATACGCCAGATAAAGTGTACTGTACAGCACTGGTTTATTGGAAAACAAATTAGACTTGTGCTGTATACTTTACATTTTATCTTAGAATAGCGCAACAACACAGTTGCATGAATAATAACCATTTCAATTTGTACGCAGCATGACAGACTCTATAATGGGAAGTAAGACGCAGAATCAAATATTAAGTTCTTAAAGAAAGTGTTCAAAAGGCTTGCTGTCTGAAGTTATAATCGCTTCGCAATTTATTAACGCAATGGGGAACTTCAGCATTTTAAAAAAAAATTTTTAATCGATTTAAAATGCTTCAAAATGAACAATAACATTTTAAAAATATTTTAGGCCGTTTTGCTTTTTTTTTAATTTGCAATCAAAGTTCGCCTCAGAGATTTGAAGGGAAAAACGATTCATTCTGGCGCGGAACGGGTCTGACGTCATCTCTGCCCATACAGCAGCGAGCTTACGCTTTTTTCCCGTTCGCTCGCTATAGAAATTTTGCTTTGTTCTATATTTTCCTACTATCGCATCAGATAAAATAATGTCGATAAGACACCAGTATTGTATTGTTCCTAAATGTGTTAATACAACTATAACTGCACCCGATATAGCCTTACAATAGATATCTGTTTTGTTTTGAATATAAATATAAGGTGAGATTAGCAGCAAAAAATAAATAGTTATTTATAAAGTAAATAGTTAAATTTAAATAGTCGTTTTCCCATGTATTATCCTTCTTTTCTTTGATTACATGGAATTTATATTTTTAGAAACCAGTGTTTCCCCGTACCAATATCAGAAACCACTGTAAAAAACCACCTTCAATTTAACGTCTCTTTTGTTTTGAAAAAAAAATTAGGGGAGGTTAGCGGCAAAAAGAAATAGATATTTTAAAGCAAATAGTTAAATTTAATTAGTTTTTCCCCCTATTCCTCCCACTTTTTGAGTAATTTTTGTTCTAATTCAATCTTATCTACATTGTATAGGTAGGTGATCCTGTAAATAAAGGCTCTTCCTTCAGGCACATAGGTAGATTTCATTTAGTTAAATTAGTTTAGTTGTAACAGATATAATTCAGTGGCGTAGTGACTGGGTGTCAAGGGGGGATTTAAGGGACGCCATAGATTCAAAACGTTACTGCATTGAAATTTTAAATGTTTTCCATTGAATTGTATGCGGTAATGTGTTTAATATCCTAAGTTTTTGTTAAAATTTTTATTTGTGTTTTGTTTCCTGTTTTACTATTTGATGTTGTTTCATGAACTTTTTTTATCACTTCTTCTGTCTTCTGTTTAGTTTTTCAGAACTTATTGCTTTTTTGCATGCAGTGTAATTCAGTTTTGTTGCGATGTTTTGCAATTTGTGATGTAATGTTTTTTATTTCTGATTTGCTGTTATTTTGCACTCCCCGCCGTCCAGGTCAGTGCCTTACACCCTCTGGGTAGGTTGTGCCAGCGGCGGAAAATATATAAATAAATGCTATTTTGAAAGCAAAATATAAGGGGTGTAAAAATAATACGATACCCCTACGATAACGCTTGTTAAACCACTAATGACGACTGTTATAAAAAATATTATTTTCCGGGCGCCCCTTACTCTTTCTACGCCACTAGCCATGGTGACAAAACATTAACACATTCACTGTGGTCCACGAATTAGATGCAAGCTCCAAGAAAGACAAAAAGTAACCGTGCTCGCTATAGACAATTTATCAATCAAAAAAGAAACAGGCGAATGTATTCTCCAGACACCTAATAATATTGTTGCAAAAATGTAATGTCGCTTTCCTTCCTCACTAGTCTTATGTTTGGGAAGAGAGTTTTACAGGGGTAAGTATTGGATGGCCGGGCCTGGACCCCTGACCTTGGCGACAAATAGATGATTCCAGAAAATGCGACCATTTTCTCGATATATCTATCAGGAAAGAAAATACGCTTGAATGTACGAGAAAACTCCATGTGACGTCACGGCCTGTCGGGGAGAGTATTTAAGGTATCCGACTGTGTTCGGAGACATTTTTTGAAAAATAACTTATATATATATATTAATGTTATTTTTCAACTGCATATATTTTAGAGCTATGAAAATATTGTAAAATTAGGCTTTCAAAATAATATTTTTTTAAAAAAAAAGCTGAGAATTTTGCAGAAAAATGACTAAAATATTTGCCTTACGCTAACAGCCATAGACAAAATCATATTCTAAATATACATAAATCCTTGTAGGAGTACATTTTTATGACAGTTATCTGTGTTATGCTCTAAAATATTTCTTGTAATTCAAAATAGTTTTGAGATATAGCTGAACATAGTTACTAAACTGATAATTTTTCTTAAAAAAATGGTTTTCGTTTATATTTAAGCACTTAAAAATAATACTTGATTTCAAAATTGACCTTAGTTTTTAAAGAAAAACATCGAGCCTATTACAGAAAAAAAAATCTCAGAAAATTTCATATCAATGCTTGAATAAGGTTCCGAGAAATCATTGTTACGGTCGACAGTTTTCCTCAAAAATATCATTTCTCAGAAAACAAATTTAAAGTTTTCATGCAACATAAAATAATGCTTACAGTTCGGTACTAAAACAGTTGTAACTCCATTTGTAATTCACGTAGAGTAAAAATTGAGACAGTTTTAGAAAGCTGGTTAAACATGCTACAAATTTAAGTCATAAAAACGTTTTTGATAATTTCTTCAAAAACGACGATTTTAAACCGGTCGGATACCTTAAGGGCTGCGCTTGGATCAGAGAGGGGTGTTGATCCACTGGAACGACTTTGGAGTTTCGTCTGCAGTACGAGCTTGGAAGTCGGTAAGCTGAGCGCTATTGAAAGGGTATTTATTGTCGTTATAAGTGATTTGCTGACTGTTTGTGTTGCTAAATCTCAAAGTGCTGAACTGTTATTACCTGTGAATTGTTGTCTGTTTACGTTACTAATCTGTGCAAGATCTACTGTTTCCTGTTACCTGTGCTACGTGTTTTCCTGCACATTTGTGAATAAACCTTCATTCTAAATTATCCTGCGTGTTGAACTGTTTACACCATACACCCACAGAAAGATTTTTGTAACAATATGTAATAAATTTGATACGCAAGTCAAATTCAAATGTGCAGAGAAGATTCCTGTAGGACGAGATATCTCGTCCGTAGCGATGATTGTGTTAAGGCATTTATGTCACTTTTCAAAGTCAAATACGATGAGGCGACAAAATGAAATAACATGTTCCGAGAACCGTTTATACAAGCTAAGTCAGTGGAGACGCGGAGGATTGTGCGAAAAATCATATTATGACGCCATATGGCGTCATTCACCCTTGCTACTCCACTGATATAATTATCCTCCAGATGGAGCTGCTTCCCTCCCTCCCCCAAGTCTTGTTTACCAAAAGAACACTTAGTTGTAAGGCGTGCTGAACGTCAGCTGCTCGTTTGAACCAGCAAACAATGTTGTTCCTAAAATGTATGTAAATAGCTGTAAATATATTTAATTAGTGTTAGTTAAAGTTAATTAGTTCAGTTCATGGAGCCCATTTATTTCCTCAAGAAATATATGCATTTCGTAATAATTTATTCGACTCGGATTTCCCATCCAACGGAGTTAAGACTGTTGTATACTTAGACAAACGTGCCGTTTTGAAGAATGGACCTCATAGTTTTGAATCACGGTCAGACGGCGAAGGACGACCCCTGACCTGACACCTGCTTCTCCAATCTTCCATTCCATACCAGCGGAAAAGGCCGCGGTGGCCTAGTGGTATGTTTCGGCCTTGGGACAGGAGGGTTTCCAGGATCGAAACCCGATTCCACTGAAGATCCTTCGCGTATTGGGCCTGTTGCACGTCAAATCGGTAAACCTGGAGTTTAGGGTGCGTACTATTTTCCCGCCAATTTTCTTTGGCGCAATTTTATTTGCCTTCGCCAAACACTGTTTAAGATTTTAAGATGCGCAGTGAGTTCTTTATAGGTCTCCTGCGCATTCGATGCCTATGGCGTCTCAAAACGAAAGACTGAGCACGCAATTTTTTTTAACTTAACAAAACATCAGTGGTTTCGCTTTCGGCAGAGCCGGCCCCTCGTAGCTTCGCTTTTTCATTGAGAAACGAAACACACAGGGAAAGCACGAACACAGGAAAAACACGACATCTGAAGACGACGAAACGTTGCAAGGGAACCGTTGTTTCCAGAAAAAAACATTCCTTGTTCGATATTTGGAAGCTATAATCAGCAACACAGAGAAAGAGAATCGGCAAATTAAATGAACGAACATCTACAGAAGAGAATCGAACGGTTATTGAAAAAAATCGTTTGGTAAATGATCGAGAATTCCAAACGAAATATTATTCAAATTCGTACGCCGACCAATCAAATGAAAGAGAGTAGACAGTGAACCAATTGAAATGAGGCGAAATTAAGGGCATGCGTCGTAGACCGGTAAACAAATCACTGTCGGCGCATGCGCAAACAACGCCGAAAAAATTTTCAACTCGCATGCAAAACAAATTTTCTGGCACTCTCTCTTGGCGACAAACAATTGGCGAGCTTAAGGGAAACGTAGTGAGTACGTACCCTAAACTCCAGGTTAACCGTTAAATCATATGTAGCGGGTCACACGAACTCCCGCTGGTGTGATGCGGAAGTTAGGAGAAGGGGGTACCAGCTCAGGTGTCGTCCTCGTTATCTGATCGCGGTTCAAAATGACGAGGTCCGTCCCAAAATATCCCTCGTATTGCTTCAAATCTGGATATTAATATAACTAACAATACCAGCTCTCTACCATACCAGCGGAAGTATGTTTGATCGCGATTCATAGAATGTGCACTAAGTCAATGTACGTGGAATATTTTTGGTGGAAACGGTTCTCAAACCCGCAACCCTCCA